>QVRM01006447.1:0-82730 GCA_003439945.1 Dermanyssus gallinae
AGCGTGTTGCAAGCGGCGGTCCGCACTGAGAGGACAGAACAATCCGTAATGTCCAGACGCTACAAATTGTTTGTTAAAGGATCAACTGTGTTCGGAACTAGAAAACTGCCCCTTAACGTAACCCCACTCCGATTCCGATGGAAAGATAGTCCAATAGGTCCGCACTGGAGCGCTTATTAAGGAGGTTAACACGTACCTATACCTTGACGACATTACCCTAAGCTTCGGTGGGGCAGTGTCTGCAACTATCCGGCTTCTACACAGCGCGTTCCAGCAAACGATGTTTGGACAGTTGAAGCAATGCCGAGAATTGGTTATGGCGCTATGATGGGATGGTATTGTAGACAGAGCAAAGGTCACTTTATGGATCTAGTTTTGAATCCGTGACAAGAAGCAGACCAAGAAAGGATCCAGACATCTATGTAGACGAATAGATTGATTGTGGTACGTTATCGTCGGAGCAGCAGATTATGCATTCTGATCCCATTTCAGTCAGATGGATCGAACTATGCTAGCCAATGTATGTTTAGTAGATTAAAATGACCAGCAAGTGTCATTGAGCTCCGTATGACCATAATATATTTAACACAGAGTAATTATAATCTATAAGTATTGTCTGCAAGTCTGTCTCCAAACCAAGCGCTGGACAGATAGTAGCAAAGCAGCCGGGAATGTTTACGTTTACTGACAAGATATTCGCCAAGTATGTCACGGTTAAGATTCACAACTAGCAAGATTGTGACCATGACGCATAGGCCGCCGTTACGTGCGTCTCTGTTCTTTCCTGGCCATCCAATCGTTATTTTCCTAGATTAAAGTAGCGTACCTTTTTTAGATTTTAGTTCAAAATGAAGTACATTGTATTAAACCATGTTTGTGTAAAAGACTATTTTGAGGCTGAGTAATACACACTACTGCATTGATTGCCTCTGGTTTGAGAGCCGATCTTGAGTGTATGCACAAACATTTACGCGAGCGATGGCCTCTTCCTCAGGTCCGAGACGGCACTTAGAGACAGTCGATTGAAAGTAGCCAGTGTCACCATCCGCACGCGAATGTACGTTTTAAATGCAGTGCGTCCAAAGTATGGCTTTATGTATACACTACCAGGTGATCAAACGTTGGTGTTAGGTAGGGTGCTTTTACTTTGTTCATTGACGAGCCAGCAGGAATTAGGAGACGAACTAACTGAATGAAAAGGCCCTACGGAAAGCGCTGATTGAAGTCCGTGAGGCCTAATCGAGTCGAGGAACACATCAGCCGCAGAAACGTTTGGTACAGTAGGAAACATAAACACTCTTTTTTAACCACTCTAGCCACAGATGCGGCTATTCGTTGAGAGCCACCAACTGTACCGACTATCTACAAGTACATCTTATGTGTTTTGCGGAACGCAATCCCTCTCTCTCTCTCTCCTGTAGGTCGACGTGATGCCAAGTTCAGCTGTAGCAGGATTGGCAGAACGGATGGGGGGGGCAGCTGACGGAACCTCTGATCTCGTCCGGGATGATCTCAGCGGCATACTAAATTACAAATGCGGTCTGACTGTCTGTCTAATCCGGTGTTTGATCTCAGCAGGGTATTGGGTCCGTAACGGGCTGTCAGCAGACCCAGTTTGCACTTGGCAAATTTTCGCGGACAGCTGAAAGATCACGTTGCCGTGACCGAACAATAATCCTAATCTGCAAGCTTGCAATGCACCGTGGTACAGATGCGCGTGAGCCTAATAGAACCTTTTGCTCGCAAGTCGGTCACACTAATGATGCCGCCCCCTAGCGGATCGCTTACAGAACACAGACGTAAATGGGTGCATGGTGTCACCCACATAGAGAGAACACAGCAAATCTTACATATATATATGTCACTTATGTATTAACATGACATCGATTGTTTTTTACATCTTTTTGTCTCTATGAGTTTACCGCTATTTCTTTCCCTTGCCTTTGCTTCATCTTTTATCTGCAGCACGTGACAGTGGGAAAACGCAGGTCTACACTTCACCCGTTGCAGGAAGTTGAATATGTGATCGTAGCAATGCTGGAACCCATTGCTTTTTCGCTTCATGATTTGGCTGTATTTCCCCCCACCCATCATATGTCTCGTACGCTGGCTAGAAGCTCTACTCACTGCGTAAGCAACAGAAGCGTTAAGGAGTTCGCAGTAATGAGAATCTGTGCTGACTGGATCGGCGTTTCGGGCTTGTCCGCCCCTATATCCTAATCCTACATAGTTTTTAATACAAATAAATTATTAATTATATACTTCGAGGCGGAAAGCGTAACTCAGTTTCAGGCAATAACAATACATACATATGCATGTATGTCACGCTAAAAGCGATATCGAGGTATGCACCTGATCTGAAATACATTGACGCGCGCATGCTCTGTCGTAATGCGACGTCCATATATTGGCCATGTGTCCACTGCTACAATCGCTTTGATTTGTTTCGTCGACTGACTGGCGGAAAGACTTCATCTACGCGGGAGTAAGACGTCAATAATAGGCACACTGTGCTTATTCGGTATATTGCTTCCGGCTAATTTGAGATAAGAAACGGTGAGTGAAATTAATTATTAGACCGTGCACACACACACACACAATATATATATATATATATGTACGAAAGTCAATCAAGACAGGCTGATGATTATAGCAATACAGCTAGAAATATTCTTTTTTCACTCCATAAACGTTCCCATTGAAACCATGCGCAGTAATAGTGGATTATTCTCTCTACATACAAACAATCTCACGAATCCCGGGATTTCATCCATCTTCGCTGCTAGGCGTAACGTCTATTTTTTTCTGTTCTGTGTATAATTTCACGACAAGCCAGCATGATGCCGTTGCACAAATCCCACACCCGCCACGAATGCGATAGCAGACCTTGCCGGGTCGACCGCCGGCTCCGGGGCAGACCGCTCCAAAATGTGGTCCGCTTGCCCAGGCCGGAAGAAGTGGTAACTCAGCGTTTCTTCTGCAGCTCGAGGGTAAGCTGGTGGACCTTTGACTTCTCCTGTTCGAGGGAAGCGTGCAGTACGCCAATCTGCTCGGTAAGTTCGTCTTTCACCAGCCGAAGTTCTTCTAACTCGCGGATCAGGTCGGTCTTCTTCTTCATTTCGCCTTTTATTGCACAATCCAGTATTAAACCGCAGAAGAACAAACTTGTTGATTAGTAGGAATTTACACGAATTCTTTCGCATGACGTTAACCGCATTGCATGCATATGCACGTACGCATATATATATATATATATATATATATATATATATACCGTGCACACAGGGGCAGCGTGTGCAACTGATGTATGATTGCAGAACTGTTAAAAATGCTCGCGCGTGTCACAGGCAGTACTGGCAGGTATAGAGACTATTTATTCAGTTAGCTCGAACAGATACACACCTTTAGAGACAATAGCTTCGAGATCGCGGTTTCTGCTCCTGCAGAATGGCCATCTCCTTATGCGTCTGGTTTAGGACCTTGGCCATGTGCTCGATCTGTTTCCGTTTCATCTCAAGCATCTGGTCGAACTCCTCCTGTGAAACGACACGCGGCTGTTGTGCCCGTTCACGCAATTCTTCAGACACCCGCTCGCGTGTCATGATCGCTGTCGCTTCTCGCGCCGTCTGCTTTCGCAGGGCATCTTCTTCTTCTTCCTGGTGCTTCATGTTCGCCAATACCTGATGGTAGTAATGATTAACCATCATTATTATGGCCGTTGATAATCGAAGTTGTTTGTCGTCGTAATAAGTTTTCATTACCGTGTCAGTGTTGTTGTCATCGTCGTTTTGTTCGCATATGCATATATAGAAAAAGCGAATAGCAAAAAAGAGAAGCGTATTCATTAAAGTATAATCAAGTCAAATAACGCCACCACGTACGCCACATTCTGACGGTATACGCGTTGCAGTTATTTGCAGAGCTATACATTCGCATGGTACTATAGACAAACGTAGTACAAAACGGTTTGAGGAAGCTCGGTGTGAGGGGTGGAGCGTCTCAAAACGCTTTGAACACGTTTAAAAATTGTTTAGACAACAACAGGAGATAATTGAGGGCGTGAAATAATCTTGAATACATCTGGACTATTTGGATTCGAATCTACGACCTGTCAAATACGAGGCAAGGAAATCTCCACCCACCGTTTTTTCGGTAATATGAAGATGTCGATAAATGTCTTACGCTAAGACGTTCTTTCGTTTGACACACACGTAACTCAATGGCATTTCAAGGAACAGACAAATTTGCAAAAGTATATTTCTGTATACTTTTTATGGACATATGGGCTTTTCTAGAAAACGCAACCCGTAAATAATGATAACTAACCTTGGAGAGTGGCTCCCGTACAGCTGGTGGGGGCACACAGGGGTCTTCGTGAAACTTTTCATGAAACTCCGCCAGCGAGAGTGTCACTTTGCCTTTTCGACCAGATGCTCCCCCGTCGCCAGGCGGACTTCGCCCTAGCAAAGCCTGAAACAGCATTTCAAACAGGTAAATTACGCTAAACAGAAAAAGGGCCGACATATTACATTGAATCACTTGAACTGTAGTTGTCTATTGATCGCCGGAATTCCAGCATTTCGCAGTCGTACGGCGCCGAGTTCCCGAATGCACTTTTAGCAATACGCCCGCAAACCTTAGTTAATTCGCAATATCAGCGGGAACAGTAAAACCCAGTTGTTTTAGTTCACTATTTAAGGTACCTGTCATACTTACAGAAGGCTGCACGAAACCAGTTGCTACAAATACATGGACAAGATATTTTTTCCGCTGGAAGTCCATCGACACAAGCACAATTAGAATTCATTGATTAATCTGATTCCTAGAGTTAAACACCGCTCATCTTAAGCAATTCTACATAAATAGGCGGTCAGGCTCCGGTCCTCTTCTACAGATATTGGCGGCTGCCTTACTTGTTTCATGACCAATCGACACCCCTTTTGTAGATCTAGCTTTGGAGATAACAGCTTCTACGACATTTGTCACATCGTGAACCCCTTAAAACTTTATACTCAAGATTCCACAAGCATGCACGTGGTGCTATGAACAAGGAAAAAGCTCTAATATTTTAATAGCTACATTTGCAGCACTTAAAGCCAGAAATGCATTTTTCAACTTTTAGTAATTTGATCCAGCTCCTTATTACTCTTATTATGATAAGTACACGCGTAAAAAACTAGGCCAGGTCAGGCGTGCCGGTTTAGGTTGTTTACCTCATGCGATAATCAATTCACCAATATATTTGATAACTTTCTAATTTCAATTATGTTTACCTTTAAATCCCTTAACACCAACCACAATTGAACTCTCCCGGGTTGTACGTATGTCGACCGTACGGATATTGCTTTTTACGTTTAATCACGCTATCTATTCCGCTATTTGTTCCAGGTGGAACTTTCGGCTATGTTCGGAAATGGTGCACTTTTGTGTGAGCACAGTCAAACGCGTTTATACAAAGCAAAATATAGATAACATTACGCGTTAAGTGCCAATGACATTTCGGTGTGCCAGTGAGATAGAACAATTATTTACCGGGTATAAACGAATGATTAGTATATTTAGTTTTTACGTTCTAGCTGTTTTTCGTTTTAATCTTTTTAACACTGCCACAACATTGTGTTACTCTAAATGCAATTAGGAGCTTAGGTATAGTATTAAACCTACCTGCAGTTGAGATTGCACAAGGCACGAATTTCTGTAATCTACATAATCTACATTATACTCCCACGATTCATAACAGCGGAGTCGACTAATCATCTCTACGACCCCGTTCCGCTAACGTAAGGCGCGTGTACCGAACACCTTGTACGTACCTGGTCCTGGGAGCCTTGCTCAAGCCTGCTGCGCAGCAGGGCTTCCTGAAGTTCTTTTTCATACAGATCTTCGACCAACTCTTCGTCTCGCTTTTTCCATTGATCGAATTTTTCCTGATCGCCGTGGTTTGCATTCCCCGGTGCGGGATGCTGGCTCTGTTTTAATATCACAATTCCCAAACACGAGTGAAACACACACACACTTTAGAACACAAAAACTAGAACAGTGTCTCAACCAAACTGCAAACAAATCAAAGCTAACATATATATATATATATATATATATATACAGAATGTATGTATTATACAATGTTTACACTAACAGGATATATGTGATGCACAATAAGGAGTAACACTCAGATAAATGGAATTGAATAAAGTATTGAATGAAGTAGAAAAGCACGCATTAGAAAAAAATAGTTGAGTATAGCGTACGTATAAAGTAAAGTATGGACACATATTCGTGCCTGTTGTTACACACCTTCTTTTTACTGTTGTTGTTGTTATTATTGTTGGTATTATTGTTATTGTCCTTCTTCTTGTTCTTTTTATGTTGCTGCTGCTGCTGTTGCTGTTGTTTGTTTTTTGCATTGTTGCCGGCGTTTTTGTTGGCATTTGCACCACTGCCACCTGCAGCGTCAGCCTGGGGTCTTTTACGCTCCCGAGGATCGCTGACGTCGACCTTTAGTACTGAGAACCTTTGGTTAGAAGCAACAAAATAGCACAACACGAGAGCAAATGTTAAGTTCGTCTTACTTCTAGGCACGTCTCGAGGAATCGATGGTGGCTAACATCGAACTCGATGGGAATTCGACATCGGGTGCGGCTAGAAACGGCGTATGCTACTCATATATATATATATATATATATATGTTCTTCTTTTATGGCAACATGTTTATGTAGTGTACGTAGAAATCAAATATTATGCACCACAGAATCTCGATTGTTGCAAACAGTGTTCTCTATACGACTATTAATGCACCTGGTTAACTAGCCACGTTGGATCTCTTTCGAAGATTGGAGTCCGGGCATCCACATCGATATTAAAACAAATTTGTAATTTCGCTGTCATTCCTAAACAAAACATTTTCGCCTTTATACAAATAACTTTTTTCACATACGCATATACGTGCAGGTTTTGTAGGTTAGGTGTGCTTGTACTTCCTACTTTTTAAAGGACTTAAACACCGTTTTGTCTGTCTCTATTAATTTAAAAGGTAATTTTTATTTTTTCGCTCTGCGACAACCTAGTTTTTCGAAAAGATAAACAAATTGAAACTCCTATAAACACATCGTCAATAAATACAACGGCAATTTATCATCTCTCTCCCTTTCTCTCTCTCTCTCTCTCTCTCTATATATATATATATATATATATATAGGTCATGTTTTGGCATTGTAGCATACGGCAGGTAGGACGTGCTAGTTTTACCCAACGGTAGATTAGTTTATTCAGTGAGCGACGACGATAGACTCTATCTAGTACGTGCCATAGCGTCGATATTGGGCCTCGGCCTCCCTCGGCAGCAGGGTGATTGAATGTTTTTGTTACGACTTGAAATGCAATCTAGCAACAGTTTCCGATCACTTGCGGACCGGCAACTCATCAAAGCGTAACAATAACAACCACAACAACAATGAGACAACTCACCTCGAGGGTGCGCCGACAAGAGCCATTTTGTAGAGATTCAGACGCAGAGACAAGCCACCGATAAACTTCGATTACGTTCGTCCGTCCGTCCGACTTAAATATGTCGTCGATGTTTCGTGACGTGTTTCGTCGGTTCGTCGGCCGGAATCACACGAGGTGGTTGATACACGTCGTCGCTTGTCGAGATGATCGCCTTTCTTCTCCTCCTCCTCCTATTCACAATTACTTGCTCCGTTTCCAGCGTCCGTGTCCAACCAAAAATCCACCGACTGATCAATCAATTCCTACGAACGAAACCACCACCGCAACCCGCAAGAAAGAACAGAACATTTGTTGAAGACTTTGCCAAACCACCTGCCTCCTTCTCTCTCGGTGTCTTGACTATCTGCGCGGTTGTGCGCGGCCCCATTCAAGCGTCGTCTCGTTACTGATGCTCGCTAATACTACTGAATTGGTGTCAGGGGGGCTGTTGTTGCTGTTTTTTTTTTTAGAGTCTTGATTATCGAAGTGGCACTGCGTAAGTAGTGTCAACATAACGCACTCATCTTGTATCCATCCCATTGCAACACAAAACGGAGAGACAACAAAGAAAGGCAACAAAGCACTGTGATACTAATAATTTGTCACAGATCACTGGTTGTAAGTAGAGCGGTACCACCACCACCACTAGCCGGAACAACAACAACAACATGAACATCAACAATATTAAAACAGCGACAACGGAAACAACTCCTTAGGTAAACCAAAGAAACTCCTTAATTTTTTTAAAACCTAATTTCTAAATGTATTATTTTTTAATTGAACAATTTATTAAATTGCTACTTGCGTTAACTTGCTGCTAGGTAGCAAGTCAATCTGTGCGTCCGCCGTGCCTCCACCCTCAGAGTTGGCCAGTCAGAGAAAATGTATCTAGCATCATTATCTGCGTTTAGAATTTGAACTACACATAACAGCGGCAGCAGCAGCACCAGCATATATCTGCCTATCTGGTGGTCGCGCACTAAAAAAAATGAGTTAACCACTAACACAGCAATGATGCAGCACGGTAAAGCAGAAACATTGACGGCAACAACCGACCCCGAAAAGTCGAATTCGACAACGTTTACACAAATGAACAACAGTCATTCAGTCTGTTTGTCAGTCAGACAATCTGCAGTAGTCAAACACACAGACAGACAGACACACCGATAATAATAATAATAATAATAATAATAATAATAATTTTTTTTTGAACAAGGGTTTATTTTATCAATATGTACATGTATCACAATTATCAATATATTACTTATATAATATCTACAATATTGCTTATTCCTTATTACAATATGCTACAATAATAAATAATATATAATATATATATATATATATATATATATATATATATATATATATATATATATATATATATATAGATATAGCGTAACGCGCTTGTCCGAGAGAAGAGCAACATCCAGCAATTACGAACCAAACCATATCTAGTCTATTCTCATCATGTGATGATGATGGTGGTGGTGGTGGTGGTGGTGAGAAAAACAGAGAAGGAGGAGCTCGGTGTTGTCCATAGGCGGCCGACAATAGCGAACAACTTCTGCATAGACAGACACTAACGCACGCACGCACGCAAGCAGGCACCCAAGTAAAAGCAACAAAAAAAAACACACGATTACTGAGCAGAGTTGATTGCTGTTTGCTGTACGAGAACGACCACGTAGCTGTTGTAGCTATCGTAGTTGTGTGCTATTTTAGCAAACAGTTCGTAACGTTGCTTGGTTGGTTGGTTGGTCGCTTTCGAATTTACAGATGTGCTGGTGGCTAGCAGTGATGTTGTCGTTGTAATTAAGTTGTTCTACCGTTCGTACTTGTCTTCGATGGTGTGCTGCAGCTGCTGCTGCTGCGAAAGCTGGATGCTCGAGTAATACGTGATGACGGGTGATCGGGGATTGGATCGATGGGTAAGTGGGTGGTAGATTGGTGGCTGTGTGGCTGGGATGTTGTGACGGAGATGTTGTAGTGCGTGGTGTGTGTCGGCGGGAGAGGTGTGCTGCTAATACAGGGAGAGAGAGAGGAGAGATAACAGTTGGTGACTAATGAACAACGACAAACACACACGCAGACGACAGCAGACGACAACAGACGACGGCAGACGACCGAACGTTCAAACAACAAATAAACAACAACAACAACTCAAACAACAACAACAGCAGCAGCAGACAAGCAGCAGACGACGCTCGTCGCAGGCCAATCATCATCATCATCACCATCATAGATGTTTTCTGCTTCTTTTTGTTCTGCTTGTAAACGGCGTTGACAGACTTGCAGCAGCGCCGTCGACATCTATCAGTTGACCTGCCTATCAATTTACCGCTCGATTAATCTACCTATCTATTCATCTACTTCTCTATTAATCTACCTATCTACTAATCTACCTATTTATTAATCTACATATCTATATATCTATCTATGTAACTAAACAACTCAAGCAGCGAAGCTGATATAGACTCATTATAGGATGCATGGCTGGCACGACTAGATAGATGACATATGACCGCTGTGAGTTCTGCAGCCATGCTGTGCCATGTGCGGTCCTCGCTGCCTCGGCATCGAAAATGTACCGTACGGCGATTCCAAACACGTAGGGGACGGAGGATGGCCTAGAATTAAGAGAATGTATCTATGACACGATGCCGATTTGTAACCGCTGTAACCGGAACCTGTGTCTTCTTAAAGAAATGCGCAGGGAACGCGGAGATTGTACACATTTATGGATACATGCTGGACTAATGTCTAAAACAAAAAGTAGGATCTAGGTGAAATAGTAGTGACTTATCTTTGTTTGCGTGTAAACAAATCGTTGTCCTAGTCGTTGACAGAAAAAAGGGTACCGTTAACAGAAATCGTTCAATCTAACGTAGAGCTTAGTTTTAGTAAATCGCGTATATATATATATATATATATATACTGATTATAGCTATATATATATATATATATATACGCTATATCGAGGGTGCCAAACTCTTAATTTTTAAGTTGACAAAATTCGATTTGTACCATTTTGTCTGTTAACGTATAATAATCGTAATATATTTGTCTCGCAGTATTTAAATCAGAATTTTAAATCTGTAAAGACGATTTGCACAGTAAACAACGTGGCACTAAGGACGTTGGAGTGAGTCAGCAGACGAAATAAAAGAAGGCAAGTAGATGTCATATTTGCTACCACATCAACTCACAGAACCCATAACATAATTTAGAAATATAATACGCATGTAGCACCATAGGTGTATGATGAAGCACTATTATATATGAAATTGACGACATCGACAAACCTAAATCATTGCACGCTTTAGCTTAGTAATCCTGCATAACAAGGACAGTCGTGACGCAAGGGCGGCTGATATTGACCACTTGACGAGCATTAATGATTTCTAAAATGAAGCATACCTCGAGAACAATTGGCTCGGACGTAGCGTTCTGAGCGAGCTTGTTCAGCCACCCACACATCGTTGATACCACGTCGCAGATCTTTCTCGGTGCATTGAGTTCTGTACACGCTTCGATTGTCACAGGGTAGTAAACTCATGCAGAACACAACACATGCAGCCGTTAGATAAGCTTACACACTGTGCGATTTTTGTAAACGTGCTCCGGAGTACATTCCTTAAGAGGTGCTCCACTAAGTTGGTTGAAGACACCTTAAACATCCTGCTATGGAACGAAACCCTTAAGCATTCCACGATGCCAGTGGGTTGCATATTGATAAGTTTGATTTTTTAGGCTGATTATTTCCATACCCTTCTCAACTTCCTTCACGGATGTTCACCAAGTATGATCCGACCACCCATTATTTAGCCATTTTCCTTCTTAATGGTATCCGCCCATATTCACGAAACCGCGAAACCTAAGTCATGCAAGCTTTAACTTGCTGATATAGCGTTGCTACTTCGGTAGATGATGCTAACTGCCCTCGCCGAGCCAACAAAACGATTTTGCTCGCCTTAGAGTGGACCCGACGAGGGCTGTACATACGTATTGTGAAGAAGTTAGTCCAACCACACACTGCACTGTATACGCATCATGGCGCAATTCAAATAAGTCCTAACCGACCATGTCCGACGGCCACAGCGTCCTCGCCCAGGGGATTCAAATCTACCCTAAAAGACCACGTCGAACGTGGTCTTTTAATATCAGCGTACCCAACGTTCACCGACCGACCAACTTGTCTCGACCAGCCAGCAGAGAACAGCCACTGCCTTTCACGCCGAAACCCCAACGTCCTCCGTCGTCCAAACGATCATCGGCCGACACCGGGAGAGGGTCGACCTATGACCGACAATCCAATGAAACAGTAACTTAACCTGTATTCCTATACGAACAAACACAGACCGCTGTAAATTTCGACCCATGCTTAAAAACTATCCGTTGCTCGGCTGTGGTTTGCATTAGACCTTATGCCGCGTGTCGTTATTCGTCATTCCTGAGTCCCTCGGGCTGCAGTACCCGTCCGGATGAGTCTGCATCCCCCAGCTGACATAACACAGCATTGTATTGTAACGTTACAATATAACAATTTTACCAAATCATCTATATTGCTAGATTTTGATTATTTGGTACATCAATTGTTTCTTCCTCTGTAGTCTTTAAATACTTTTTAAATAAGCTTACAATTTAAAACTTTATTATGTTTGCAAAGAGATTTAGAATTGGCAAACAGATGAGTGAAACGAACCCGCAAGTAACTTTACGGAAGTCGAGTAGGTTCAACGTCAAGAAGTTCTGGCCCGACCGGAGGAGACTGTCTTGAGAGAAGCGCATGAACTCCTCAGTTGGATCGGAGTTTGAAATAAACTGCTTTTGCTCTGAGTGGTGGGCGGGCTTCTACGGTCTGCATGACATGATGATTAGTGTTCAGATCTTTTGTCAGTGACGTACATACTGCATTCTTGAGGGAGATTAACGGAAGATGTACCTTCCCGTTGTATATATATATATATATATATATTTTTTTTTTTAGCTTTTAGCGGAAAACTGTAATTGACATATGCTCCCGAGCAGTTATGGTCTACAGCATACTTGTTCGAGCTGGAGCCAATGATTTGCTCATTATTGTCGGCACAAATAGGCTCCCTGCACGGTGCACGATTGTTCGGTATACCGCCAAGCTCTTCGTCTTGCTCTTCTGTGCGCTGTTGTTGTCTTGATGCCTTGTTGTCTTCTCTATTTCTTTACTACCGAAGTGTTTGCTGCTTGCGAATTACTGCACCCGCATAAACTTACAGGTTCTGTTGCTTACTTTTCACTAAGCGTGGCACTTTTTCGTGCGGTGGGACAATCGCTAAAGTGTTCAACTTGCATATAATGGTGACTGTATTGTAATTATGTATCATCTTGAAATACAAACAGATACAGCGTGATCAACACAAAGTCGGGATCGCAGATAGATCTGTATCTGCGATTGATCTTGTTTGGTTTTCTTGCCGTTCCTTTAAATGTTTAGGTTGAAACCTGAGTAGAGTTCGCAGCTAGGGAGAATGGATGAAATAGTCCACATTGGGCAAGAACGAAGGTATCGGAGAAAATGGTGAAATTGAGGGTAAAAGGCATATACGGGCAAATTGAGTGAATCTTTCAAGAGCGAGTGGGCTATTTGCAGATGCCAGAACAGTGATATCGGATACAAGGATACAACAAGCTAAATGTAGGGAAGGGGAGGTACAGAATATCGAGATTGTGGAATAGGGAATGAGTCAATTAAATAAATAATTCAATGCAAATTTTGTAAAATAGTGTACAGTCTTGGGGGTGCAGCAGAGATATAGGCATATCAAAGTACCTAGCTTTAGGGCTGAATGTTAGAATGGACCAAGCTGTTATTATAAAGAAAAGGTTGTCCCGATGAAAGGCAAATACTCAGTATGTATTGGAGGATGTCGAGCCCGGTGACGTGGTGCATTCGCCTGCGCCTCGCGGCCGGAGGAGACACATAGGTGCGCGGGTTTGAGCTTCACCGTCGCACATTGGTATGTATGGGGGTTCGTCTATGAAGCAATGCGATAAGCACTCTCGTGGGCGTTAAATCTTAGCTGGGGGTCAGCCTGAAAGGTATATATAGGTATTGGAGGATAAATTTGTGATATGGGTGCGTAGGTAATATATATGCTGCCGCTCTACGCGCCCCTGATATAAAAGGGTAACATGTATATTTAAGCATGCCTTTCAAGCGAATAATAAATCAAGTTATCAATAGCTGGAAAAAATTGTGAAAATTATTTTCTTTGGATCATGCACAGGCGTTAGTATCAAGACCTTCAATATGTGTGAACTTTTAAATTGAATGTCAAAATTCAATAAACACAATTAAACGTCTTGACATATTAATGCTAAGAAAACGATAACTGCTGCCACTAACAGAGGCCGCGATAAGACTAGTGTATACATATGCGCCGGCCGTTCCGTTAATCGTTTAGGTTGAAACCTTGATAAGTAATTAGGGCTTTAAACTAATTGGTTTGAGCAAGCACAATTTCACTAAAATATTGCAGAGGCCAAGGCCCAAGGACAAAGGTGTTAAACAAAAAGGTTTTAATTACCAGCATAAAATCGGGAGTTCTTGGCGTTGTACAAAGCAATTATGAGATCCGCTTTAAAATCGGCATGGAAAGTATTACTACAGACTGAAACATATATGGTCGACGAAAAAATGTAAAAGACGTGCAATTCTTGATCACTTTACTGTCAACCTGTTCGACGCCTCTTTTAAATCTCTCGTACAAGTAAACACGACGTAATTAGCGTGTTTGGGGCTATGCGTAAAACGACCTCTGGAGAACTTCTTCTTATCGGCTGTTAGAGAAAGATGAAAGGAAGCCGTGCGTTTATACAGAGAGTTAGCAAAACAAAATGTTTCTCTAAAAGCTTACAGACACATGAAGCACCCGTAACGGCGTCTCCAGTATCCAAACGTAATTATTTAGAAAGTTTGGAGAGCAGGAATTGTAGGCTATGTTTACGTATAGTTTTAGAACAGACGATGATGACGCAGTTGCTTGGAAACTCAACACTATGCATTTTATTTAGTGCTATGACTTTGCTATGGACTTTGCGATGATTTTGGCTATAAACGAAATTGCACCTCCACCAGTCACCCACCTTCCCCCTACCAACTCAGCTAAATAGGCCAGGCCCATTCCATTCGGTCATGGATTTGTGTCGAGCAGTGGTGCCGACCTTTCTTAAAGCTTATCTGTCCTGAACAGAACGTCGCTCCTGAACAGGCCCGATGAATCGCGGTTGTCCGGTGGTTATCCAGCCGAACGAAGGATTCAGCTAAAGGTGTCGTTAATGGTCGAGTAGCCCGGCTCGCGCCACCCATTCCGTGCACAAGGTAGGTCGTGTCGGTCAAGTGCACGCACCAGCTGACCGCATTTGCATGCATGCGGCGCACTTTGCCGGTCTCAGAGAATTGGACCTCGCTGGATATCCTGAACCACTGTGTCTGGATGAAAACGTCGTCAGAAGTAGGCTGCATATAATTTTCGTCAGGAATCTACACTTCTGCACCGTAAGTACAGTAACCAACCTGTAGATGGTCACGTAGGTGGATCTGATAATGTTTTTCCCAACAGTGTTACCGTTTTATTGGCCTTAATCTTTGGGGTCTATCTTAGCCATGGTCCTCGACCCTAATCGGGCCGCTCTTGTATCCTCATGCGTTCAACAGTTGTGGTCACCTCCGTCAGAAGCGTCCGGAACCGTCTCTCGTTTACAGGGTTCATGCATTGTCGTTGGCATCTTGGCAAAGGGCGCTGCTGCGTCCTGGAAGATGTGCGAATGCAAGCACGTGATATTTGGCTTGGTTGAGACGAAGATCGCTTTTCCCGCCAAATTCGAGAACCTCTCAAATGCCAATTTGACGGATTCAGGGCAGCCCGCGATCACTCATCCGAATACCATACATTAAGTGCCGACTGTTTGCTCATTCCTAGGCAGAACAGAGCCGGCCCCAACGGCTCGCTTTGTTGTGTCCCTGTGACCCGTCCTACAAGGGACTGCGGGTTTCATGCCTGCTCGCTTGCCGAACCCGACTTAATGTGGACCCAGCTCAATTTCAATTGGCAGCCTGTTCAGCATGCAGCGATGTTTATGGCTAGTCTGCAACTCAAAGGTGAGCACGCGATGTCGAGCCCGGTGGCGTGGTGAGTGCATGCGTCTGCGCCTCGCGACCGGAGGAGACACATAGCAGGTGCGCGGGTTCGAGCCCCACCGTTGCACATTTGTATTTATGGGGGTCCGTCTGTGAAGCAATGCGCAAAGCAGTCCCACGGACGTTAAATCTTGGCTGAGAGTCAGCCCCGAAAGGTAAACACGCGATAAGACGCACAGAGTTGTCCACTTCCAAAACACGAAAGGCGAGCCGAGAATAATAGGCTCAATCTCGGGAAGGGTGTTGCTTCCAGCACTCTAACAGAGTAAGTTCGCCGGTTATATAATTATTTACTTATAATGCTCCTACCATTATGTTATTGCGTTATAACATTTTCTCATATAAGGTTATATAATTCTTAATAAGGGTTTATAGTATAGGAATAGCCTTATTAATAGAAACAAATGCAATACATTTAACAATTTATAATATACATTTATTTAATTACTATCAAAATGGATATTAAAGCAGATTAGCGTGCCTATTATGTCGATGTCTCGAGACGAACAAAGGAGGGTGGATTGGGCCATACGAGGTTACTTGGTGCTTGGCGCGGTGGGAGTCCAAAATGTCGAGGTCTTTGAGGGGCGATTGTATCTGTTGACCTAAAAATTCGCATGGCGTCTGATCTATTTCATTTACTTAACTTGTTATGCTAATGCGAATGTTTAAAACCTCCTATTGAACAGATGTAATGCTGCCAGACTATGCTTTGCCTTCTACTGCCGGTTCGAGCTTTCGATCTTGAGGAAAACTGCAATTGTCCGATTATTGGTGAGCTACACAATTATAAATACCTTGGTCTGACGTTCCACAATAACATCAAATGGAAAATGCATATTAAACATTTCCATATAAGTAAATTTGAGTCCAGGGCTTTACTTTTGTTTCGCTCAAATTTAAGAAAAACGTGTATTGTGCATTTATTTTTTAATACCTTAAAACGTGGTGTCTTGTTGTACGGTGTCGTATCCTAGTCGAATGTCAAACCAATAGTCACTCTTTGAAAAACGATGCATACAAAACATATTTGGATTGGCCTATATATATATATATATATATATATATATAGCAAGCAATTATGGACAACAAAAACACTTTCTAGGGGATCTCCGGAAGCCCTACTGGCTGACGGAAGAGACCTCGATCGACATGCGCTGCAACAGATCAACATGCTAGCGCGGGGGTCCCGAGTTGCAGCAATGACTTTCCGACCCAGCTCTTTAATAAATTTCATAGATTCCAGTCCAATTGGCCAAAAGTCTCTATGGCAATCGGCTGGACTATGAATTGTGATGCTAATTCTTTTTAATCACTTGTACATTCATACACAGTTAGATTGCCACGGTCGGCACTGATGTGGTGGCGTTACGTTGCGTAATATATATATATATATATATATATATATATATATATATATATATATATATATATATATATATATGCCAGTAATGTATGTGCATCATGCGTACCCGAAAGTCCAACAAACCATTTACAAGAAGGTGCGATCATAAATTGGCTAGCCCTTGATGCTGGCCGAACGAGCAGATAATCAATGCGAATCGTTGTAGCCCGCGCAAATTCAACTGCTTTTCTAAATATATAAGTGGCTATATTTGAGCCATATATTCTGTTGGCCACACATGGAACAGAAATCGTATGCGACAAAAGCGGTGATATACGGCGTGACGGATTCTATTGAACCCACGATGGCGGCACCAAAACAAGTGGAAAAGACAACGATCATTCAGGAAAGAGTCAGACTATCGGATCGTGTAACTAATAGTTCTTGCTTAGTTAGCGGCGCAAGTTTTATTTGAGAGCGCTTCGTGATTAATCCAATCAGAAGTTAATTTCTGACAGAAATATACGCAGTAGGCTTGCGTTCGTTTACGAATGATGTCCAGCCAGTTGTTCCTTCAAATGGTTGCCTAAATGTGGATCGAAGATGACAATCACTATATATATATATATATATATATATATATATATAGCATTTATTACAAATGAAAGTATTTTACCTTCTCCTGATCTATAGCTCATGAAGGAATGTAGGGACAGTCGATCGACCGAAACAACGAACTTAAATGCTGTTTGGTCATTGTTGCCAGCCCGGTTTGCGGTATGACGTCGGACACAGTGAAACGGGTGGGCATTTATGCAGGGTCCATTTTATGCGGCTGTGTCATGTTTGCGGCCATCGCGCCCATGTTCTATGTCGACCTTGACTCAGTTTTTGACAATCTAGTAAATTTCTTGTACTGGGGACTTATTTGCGTTATGCCGCCTAATTTGAACATTCGCGCAATTACCTGAGATCCAGCCCGTCGTCGTTCATGCAGAAGCCGAGCGCCGAAAAACGCTGAATTCTATGATACCGGGATGTCCCGTCCGTGGTAACGACAATATTATAAAAAACGTCAAAAAATAATTAACAAAACCAATTGAATTACTGAAAATACAAATGGTTGTCTTTTTTTTCGTCTAAAACATTACGCGAGAGAGGGACACAGAGAGTATTGTAGGCGGGGGTATCAATCGTAACGATATATAAGGACTTGTGTAAGAATATATATATATATATATATATATATACAAAGCATATCATGTCGAAGACTGATCCGTGGGTCTGTCTTATGTATTTCTTGCGTACTCAACCCAAATACGATATGGTACGGCCACCTGAAGGAGCTCTAAATGCGTTTCTGGCGTTACCGCGACACGGATCCGCTTCGCCGCCAGTCCATCGAGTCATGACGCAGTATACTTAGACTGATTCGGCGCGCCTCCGTAAAACAGAGTAGTCGGGCGAGGCCAAGCTACTCTGCATTCTTCCTTCAACGGACAGCTTCTTTGCCTCTGGTACCGAGACGTTTTTGGCCAACGACCACCAAAAGCACCTCGATGCGCCGAAAAAGCTGATCTGGCGTACACTTCCTTGCTTTGCCTGCCTTACCTTGGAGACCCTAATTTATTCTTTAACATTTCTCTGCGAAAGGACTGGGCATGCAGATTTAGCCATTTTCAAGAATCCGTTGTATGGGGGTCGAGCGGAGCCCGGAGACATGCTCGCCAAAGTGCTTGCGCCTGCTCTCGATATCAAAGTCCAATATCGAGATGAACCATCTCCGGAGGTGACTCCGCCTATGCTGGACGCTCGGCTGAGTCAGGCGATTAGGACGCAGACCATGCTATGTCCCGCTCCATCGCGCACTCTAGGTCGTTATTAGTTGGGTTTTTGCAATGGAAGTGGCGGTGCTCGCAAGACGGGAGTTCCTGACGTCCTGGACGAAGGACGTCCATGTTGCTCGTGAGGCCAGAGTTCCAGAGCGTTTCTGTTATGCTCAGAAAGGACAACATCCTTAGGGTGGTCCGTGATACGGCGTATCGATTTAACGGTGACATCCAAATCATTATTAACCGCCAATTCTAAGTGGGGGACACTTTTAAAGCGCCCGTATGTTTCTTGAGAATAATGTATCTTGTCGCAGAGCGTCGCTTGAATAATACTAGGATTTCCTACCTGCAAGACCAGAAAGTGATGGCTGCCGTGTCGTTGGGAACGACAGGGAATACGACACAACACTCCACCCTCAACTTATCCTTGGAAAGCACAATTACCTCGTGCTTCCCTCTTGCCTTACTTGGCGTCCATATTCGGCTAGCAGGAATTCAGAAGTCCCTCAGAATTTAGACTGACATGCCCCGTGGGTTAAAGGCAAAGAGGCGGTGCACATCCGAGATTAGTCTTGGAAAAAGCTCTGCTCCGCCAACCGGCTGCAGACCTGGTAAGTATTTTCGACCTTACGAAGGCCATGACACAGCTGTTGATCAGATTCTTCGGCGGCTCAGGCATCTGTCTCGGCGCTGTAGCCTTGGATACGAATATATTTATAGCTTTTTTTTTCAAGTATATTATCATAAAAATTTTATTTAACTCATAACGGGGTGTAAACAATTGTCCCCCAGTGAACGTGGTTGCTTTCTTCACTTAACTTGAGTAGTTCTGTGCGACTCGACAATTCGAACGCAAACATTGCAGCCATCGAACCTGAACGCACAAAAGCCACCCCACAACTGCTTAATGGGGGGGTTGAATGGTAATGCACCATCTCTTTTTATTGAGACATCTGTGCTCCCCGTTTTTTTTTCGATCATGGTCGATCGATTTTAATCCACTCCGGCATTCACCTTGTTTAAATTGGGAACCATGGAAACCGATTGAGAAGTGGCCGGTCTGAATCTCGAACCCAGGCCTCCCGAATGCAAGGCAAAGGCTGTTGCCACTAAGCCATCATGCTCGGTAATTGTATTGACACAATAATTTTTATATCACCTTTCACTTCTGCACAGTGGTGGGTTTCTATAATTCAACGCCAACGTGCTTCTGTAGACCTTGCGCAGCTTCAATTATTATTTGGGATGGAAAATGTGGTATTCATTCTGACGGGACACCCGCCACTAAAAAATATTACTTACAACATTTCTGGATAACAGTGAGTATTACATATTTTGAACGCATCGCAAAATATCGCTTGTGGGATTGTTGCATTGTTCACGCTACTGACTTATTTAAAATGTTAGGATTGATTAACGTTGTGTGCATATGCGCCTTTTCAAAGAGCAATTATAAATAGGTATATATGTATGGAATATTGACATCACTGTTTAGCTAATTTGCCGAAGTGATTTTCCAGTGGTACCCTCGCTCAGACTCATTGGCGTGGAGAATTCATATTACATTATTGTAGTTCTTTAGTAGAAGTAGATATGGTTTTGGGAGGTATTTGTGGTCAACATTTATGTTATATTGTGTTTGTTTGGAAACACTGGCCAGCCGTTTTCAATTTCGAGCAGTTGCGGAAGGGTAGGGCTTGAAGCCGTGTCCCGCTATGGAATGCTCAAGACGTTAAAAAAGCGGCACGTTCTCTTATCGGTGTAGGGTCGTCGATGATATATCATGTAGATTTCTTACTTCTACAAGCGCCGAGAAAATGCTGGTTCACATTCTCTTTCAGAAATCTATCTGGTCGATTTCGTTAGGACAACAGTTCACGCTCGGAGTTCGCTTGGTCAACGTTTCAAGGCTGACGAGAAACGCAAGGCAACCCAAATGCGTTGTCGATGCGACATAGCTAGTCAAATAAGGCGGTGCCTTTGTGTTGACGTGTCGGTTACATAAGTACAGTAACGGCGTGGTAATACGAGTCAACAGGAGGTGCAATACTTTATCACGAAATTGCCTCCAGGGTACAGAAATAGCACTGGAACCATTTGAGTAGCATTGAAAAGAAGATAGGGCCTGCGCAAACGGTACGCATTATTTTCGTATACCATCCGGTCCGATATGAGGGTCATCTATTATGCAAATAGTTTGGTTAGCAATGGCCGTATACAGGACACAGTATTGGTGTTTGTATACATAATCACGCTTTCATCGAGGACAGTATTGTATATATATATTCACTGGAAATAGCAGTTAAATTTGTTTCAACGCCGTATCGCTATCTAACATTATCACTTACAGTATCAGCGCACCATCATTGATGCATGGTTGTTGTTATTATTATTAGTATTGTGTTTACTTGTAGTGGTTATTGTAGAAAAAGTCGTTCTACGCCCATGGCTAACAGTCGGGATGCACAAGGAGCCTGCTGTTTTCTTAAATGTTTATCTAGTTTTGTAACATATATATCACTTTTCAATCTCATATATATATATATATATATATGTAAAATATTGTGATGATTTATTAATCATTTACAATACGTTTGCACACTCGGCAGTGCTCGCCGTATATATATATATATATATATATATATATATATATATATATATGTTGCCCACCTGAACCTGAAATTATGGGCAGCCCATGCGCGCCCTTGAGCGCCATTGCGCTTTTTCACTAATACAATACAATACAAAGTCTCCTTTATTGAAAAAGGGGTGTTAAAATCACATGGTAGTCTTTACACTCATGAGCACGTCGCGAAACTCTCCATGCAAACGCATTATTCACAACTTCGACATTAGCAACTTCCGGTGGAGTAATTGAGACACCACTACGTAGATTATTTGGACGTAATGTGAAAAATGTACTAAATGTATTTCTTCGGATTAGTTGTTTAAAAAATCTCACGTCAACTTGCATTTGGTACTCGCTCACGGTTGGGAGTACGAGACTCTCGCGTCTAACATTGCAGCGCCATGCGACTCGTTTAACAAATTTATCCTGCACTCGCTGGAGCAGTTCTACATCTTTTCTATAAAAAGGCGTCCACACGTGTGAACAATATGTCCACTTTGGTACAACAAGCGTATTATACAGTTTTATGTACATTGCTGGGTCATGCCCGATAAACGCTCTAAGAATGAGATTGCACAGCCGAGACGCAGATTTTACAACTTCGGCGATATGAGAAGTATACTTCATTGGGCAATTAAATGTTACACCTAGGTCTTTGTATATTGACACTTCAGGTATACTATGGCCGTTCATAAAATATAAAGTGTCGTCCTTGACTGTTTTCAGCACGGCGCATTTAGAAGTGGATATTTCCATTCTATTTAAATGGGCCCATAGTAGCACGGCATCAATTGCCTTCTGTAACTCGGCCTTGTCTTTGTCGTCTTTAACTTCAATGTATATCTTTAGATCGTCGGCATAAAGCTTGTAGATCACGTCGAGCCTGCCAAGGACGAGTTTAAGGTCTTGAGCAAAAATTGCATACAAAAGCGGCCCTAGGCAGGAACCCTGTGGGACTTCAGACGGACATGGAGCAGTACCAGACAAAGCACTTTTTATCTTGACCCTAAAGCTCCTGCCAGTGAGATAGGCTAATGGAGCTAATTACAGGCGCTGCTCGATCGAGAGCGTAGAGTTATCTAGAACAGCTTACGTAAGATACGCGACGATCAAGATCGCCACAATGTTGAGGAAACTACACAATGGTAGTCTTCCATCTATAAGAGCGGAGGGGCATTCGACCTTAAGCCACGCCCTCAAGGCGCGTAATGCGTATGGTAGACAGTAGCGTTGCCTAGAATGGTCGAAGAACGAACACGGAGGAAGACAAACGGATCTCTACGGAAAAAAAACAGGACAAACCGGAGACAGGCAATTAGGGAGCGGAACGAGGAATGGACCAGCACACGTACCAGGATCCTGGACACGTCAGGTCATTACCAATCTCGAGAAACGATTCAACTGAAAGCACGGAGAGGTCATTTGCTATCTGACGCAGGTATTGACGGGGCACGGATGCTTCTAAAATTACCTGCATAGGATAGGCAAGGCTTCGGACGCCAAATGCCTCATGTGCGACACAAGCGAGGATAATGACGCAACTCATACAATCCTCTGGTGGTCCCCTGGAGCATTCGAAGGCATACGACAGAACTCTCCGGTAATGGCTTCTCTCTGCAGATATGACGGTGACAGACTTAGTCGCCGCTATACTGGAAACGAATTTAAATGGGAGCAGGGCATTGGATTGGTAGAAGGTATATTGAGGAGAAAAAAACGAACTGGAAAGACGACGAGCTGAAATGATGAGGCGACCAAGAGATGGAACGGCGGCCGAAAATCAGCATTCGAAGGGAACAATTATGAACGGAGCGCATAGAAGAACCTCCATCTTCAGCGAAGTAAAACGAAAGTAGTTCCAATGGAAACGGCTGTAAACAAATTCACTAAAAAAAGCAACAGTAGCATCGCGCTGTACGCGGCACCACGCTGAGAATGAACGGGTACCTATACATCCGATTGTCTTCCGCTACGATTTTTTGGAGGCAGATTTTATTGGAAAAATAATAAAACTCTCAATTAGGTACAGCCTGACTCCGGAATGTACCCTTCCGGAATGTTTCATAAAAGACTAGCAAGGACAGTACCTTTACTGCTATATGTCCCGGTCACATCAAACGAAGACGGCATAGTACCTTTGTTTTTTTTTAGAAACACGATCTTCTCACCTGTTTATACGGAAGGCTAAAACATCTTATGCCGATAATTTACTGCAGTATACTATTATTCAGGAAATTGATACTAGATCATATTTTTACGCTTTTATTTACAAACGTGAAACCTACAACCACGCTGATAAGTGGCTTAAAAGTTAATAATAAAAAAATCTGACTCAATATTAAGCTATGTTTTTAATAGTTAATGAAAAATTCGATTGTATTTACTTTGATTATACTAAGGCAATTATAAAGGCGGAGCATTCAAAGGTTCTAGCTAAATGTACGGACTTTTTGAGGGAGGTTTCGGGAATGCATAATGTTAACAACTATTCTGGGAATAACAAACCCACTTAACTCGTATTCCTCCCTCTCGGCTCTGAATTACGTGGCACCTTTTCGACAAACAAATTCTTTCATCCAACGACTGAAACTGCAGTCAGCAACCAATCTCGTATCACAAGGTTGCTGTGATTTCGGTCTCCAAATATGTTGTAATTTGCTTTAAAGCATCTTCATGTATATATATTGTCGTAAAGGAGTCTGATATAAATAAATAAAATGATAAAGCCTCGTGGCTCCTTAGCCTGTATACCGTAAAGTTTGGCGAGCATGTTTTAAAATGCACATTGTCGGTCCAGATGAAGCTTATCAGGAATGTTTCAAGTAGATGCAACGCTGTGATGAATAATATTTAACTAACACCAGTTGCCGATCTTTACATACGACTGTACAACAAATTTCTAAAGTGAAAACGCGTGTTAGTTTTGATTTTTATTTACTTGAGACAAAATAGTTCTCTAAGTTATCATACTATTGTGTCGGTAGCAGTAATCGGAAGCCACACGTAAACAACTCTCGTTTCGTATAGCAAGAACGCTAGGCCATGGCCGTCAGCTGGACATATCCTCTTTGTTATTGGAGGAAATAAAGGTGCCCCTATGTGAACTTAAGACCAGACCACCCAGGGGTTTGACTGCAACAGGGCAGCGCCTTAAGAATTTTGGATACAGACACACTTTGCTCCATCGGTTTTGCCTGCATGGCAAACAGCATATCCTGTGAATTTGGGATGGGGTTAACGTGTGCTCAACAATATTATTACAATCAAACCAGAACCTTGCTCATTAAGGATGACTTGCAATCTCCTGAGAATCAATGGAAAAATAATAATATATATATATATATATATATATATATATATATATATATATTTTTAATATATTCAATTATATTTATTTTACTCAGATTGAGTATAATATACAATTCAAGATGTTTCTTCATAATACTCTATCTTTTTTACGCTTTCGGCGAGAGAAGTAGTGCAACGATGTTTTGTCCAGCGCTGTGCATTCTACTGCATGGTACTTGGCACACCTCTGCAGGCAGAACCGGCAGGTGCACAACTCGTACTCCTCGTGAAAGGCTGCGACTGTCACATGCAGGACCAGACCAAAGGTACACGGCATTGAAAACGTCCAAACCACCGACCTCCCGTCTGGCCTGTTCGACTTTAGCTTCCCATTCAGATATGAAACATTCGTATGGTACTGTACGCGGCATCTTCAGCCTTAGTCGGATTGTTTCAGTAGCTGGTGGACAACCTGACATGAGATACACACAGCGGCTCCTTGCTCGAATAGACAAGCAGAGCACTCGCTTCATATATAATAAGAAACACCTCTCAAGCTGGTTAAAATTAGCCAGTGTGAGATGGTGTCACACCCTGTCAAGGCCATACATCAGCCCCGGAACAATCTTAAGCATGAAGAGCCTCACTGCTGAGAAAACGGACAGTCTTCGAATATTGCCTACTTCCCCGTAAAAAGAGACAAGTGCCTTCCGTACTGTTTCGTTATATGCGCTGTGAACGTCGTTAATGAACCCGAAGGCCAAGATACTGGAAAGAGTTAACAAACTCCAATGGTTGGCCCAGCAACGTATAACGTCTCTGGCAGCCAATCGACCTCCACGCTTGGTGTTTATCTCAAGTCCCTTCGAGACAAGGAACGCCTCTATCATAGAGGTAATGCGCTTGGTGGCGCCTAGGTCGCGATGAGCGACCACGATATCATCTGCATACATCACCACCACGGTTTTTTGGTACTCCTGTCGGACGTAACCGCCGAGGTCAGCAAGGAGAAGTGTAAACGAGATGCAGCTCAGCGGGTCTCCTTGCGGAGTTCTCACATTTTGCTTAATCTCCAATACACCCTGCTCACCGTCTACCAACAAGGTGTCCTCCTCAAAGAAACTTGCTATTACACTCAGGAGAGAGCCACCCACTCCTGCTCGTTGGAATGCTTCAACCAGCAGGTAGCGAGGGGCTTTGTCAAAGGCCTTGACGCAGTCAATAAAGACTGCATACAGATGTCCTCTGGGTTGTGCCACAGCTCGCTCGATTTCTGACTGAAGAACGTGGATTGCATCACGGGTGCCTCGGCCTCTCCTAAAACCGAATTGCTCCGGTGGAAGTGCCTCTTCCACGTGCTCAATCCGACGAATAACCAACTTACAGAAAATCTTCTTCAATGTGCGTTCTGACGCCACTCCACGGTAGAGATTTGGATCCTAATGGTCATCACCATGCTTTCCCTTGAACAGAAGAGAAAGCCTGGCGACATGCCAGACTTTAGGCATCCGCCCCCTCTTTAATTTCATTAAAGAAATCACAAAGAGTTTCTGTCAAGAAAGGGAGTGACTGGATCCAATGCTCATAGCAGACCTGATCAGGCCCTGAGCTCTTTCTTTTCGGGAGTGACCGTAAGACCTGGCAACCCTCCTCCACCCCGAAAGGCAGATTCATGTTGTGCTGCTCCAATGTAAGCGGATGCTGTACGATTGGAGATACGGCCGCAACGTCACGATTGAATAAAAGATTAGTTAGGTGGCTCTTTACCTGTCTGTCACTAAGCGGATTCCCCGCCCTACGAGGTCGCACGATGAAAGCTGAGGGCTCTTGTTCTGTTCTTTCAAGCAGCCGTAGTTCCTCCCGTGTTCCCTTTTGTGATCAAAGCAGAGTCTTATATAGGCCTTTCTACGCTCAAAGTAGTCCCGCCTGGCTTGCAGTGATGCTCGTGCTTTGGCTCTTGCTTGGCGCAGGAGTTCGAGCACTTCAACGTGGGCTAGGTAGCAGGCTCGAGAGTACCACGGGCGTGATCACTTCTGCCATAACCTTTTCCACTTCACTGCACTTCTCATCGTCCTCTCCAGCTGGTCACAGGTGGTATCGATGCCAGGGCTTACCTCAAGACCGCCCACCGCTCTGTCCAAAAGAGATAGATTAATCCGTGTCATTGCAGACCAGCGCGGCGGATTATGTCGGTCTCGCCTAATACCGGGAACATCGACAACGGCCAACACTGGTTGGTGATTTTCGGGCCGCTTCATCGAGAACATCGAAGCTTTCAATTTCACGGCTGACAAGGTTGTGAAACAACAGGTCGATGGTGCTGCTTCCATTGTATCCTAAATATGTATAGTCTTCGCGCGCGTTTGCACAATCTTAGACCAGTATTTTCCATCACCTGAAGCAGCACCCCGCCTTTATCATCGTTGGCCCCACAATCGATTCTGGCATTGAAATCACCGCCGACGATAGTTGGCATGGTCAGGTTTAACTCTGAAAGTCCTAAAGCTTACCGTCTCAGCAACCTCCGCAGAATCGAATGTGGGTGGGAAATAGAATACAGCGACGTTTACCCTCCCAGAGGAGAGCACTACGCAGTATTCATATTTCCTGACGCATTGCATCGGTGGTAAGCGTTTATGTAGGTAGATGGATAACCCACCCACAGGTCTTCCCCGACCTCCCGCAGGTAAGACAGCCAGCTGGTGAAAGCCCCGCATATCATTGATATGCAGTTCGTCCCGCTGAAATGTCTCCGTGAGGAGTGCAATGTCAGCCAACTTAAACATGTCATCACGTGCAAGATCCATTGCCCCCTTAAGTCCCTCACAATTCCAGAGAAGCACTCGTAGAGGTATGTTTGCCACTACGCTTGCAGTTCTAGAACTGGTCAGTCACTTACGGGGGCTTGGACCGCCAGGCGCTCTAAAACTATCCTTAACCATTCTCTCGTAGGGGACGTCCCCAACCCAGCGACGAAACAGGCTTCCCTTTGGCCAGAATTCATTTCTGCAACAGTTTGCGTAATCTTCGTCACGCACCACCACACAGAACACAGCATCACTACCATGTGTATGTAGCTTCCAAACTGCTTTCACAGTTATGCCCTTGCCAGTAAGCCACGCTTGCAGCCCGACCGCCGATGTCTTCTGCGCCAATATATATATATATATATATATATATATAGACACGTCCATGACCGGGTTATGTCAGATCAAGAAGGCTACGGAAAAAGCATCAAAGACAACAAACGCTATTGCCAGGATACTTCCGAATATACACGGACCGCGGGCTCGTATAAAGGAAACTACTGATGGCGGTAGCGGAGTCAATCGCGCTCTTCGGGGCTTTTAAGTAAAAAAAAAGCAAAGTTGATTCTGCGCAAAACATAGCGGATTCGCAGCCCTTAGGGTAATACAAGGCTACAGAACGGTCAGCACAAAGGCAGCTCTGCTGCTTGTCGGAGAAATCCCCTGGGACCTTAAGACGTCCGAAAGACAGCGCCTGTGGGATATTGGCACACCCACAGAGAGCGACAAAGAAAGAGAGAGAAACGCCACTATAGAGGACTGGCAAGCTGAGTGGGACGCAAATTCCCTTTGGTGCCCCCGGAAAGAGTCTAAGCATAATGCTCCTAAACATACGGGCGTGGATAGCAAGGCCGGGAGGGGACTTAACCTTCTATCTAACGCAGGTTCTCACGGGACATGGCAACTTCCAGTCATACCTTTACCGAATAGGGAAGGCCCCATCAGAAACATGCCTTATTTGCAACGAAGCCGCGGAAGACACCCCACAACACACACTCCTCAGGTGCCAGGCATGGGAAGAGGCCAGAACCATGGCAATTAGAAAGATTCGTGAGAGATGGTCAGAGCGGGACTTAACTATCCCGAAGTACAGGACCCCCCGCGAAATGGTATAAAAGAGTTCGTGGAATACATCCTGTGTTCGACTCAAATATGGGAATTGGGAAAGTACAAGACCCCCCGCAAAATGGTATAAAAGAGTTCGTGGAATACATTCTGTGTTCGACCCAAACATGGAATTGGGAGCGGAAGTTGCACAGAAGTGCTAAAAACAAAGCACAGAAGATGCAAGGAGAGACAGAATCTTTTTGAGGCCAGCACGGCTGAAGAAAGCGCAACTTTGAATCAAACGGATTCGCAAGGGCTGGGACAAAGTGCGCTTGATAGGTGGGGGAAACCCGTGAGTGACCCCGGCCAATTGATCCGATAGGGCACTCGCCACTTCTCCTGATGGCCCATAGCACTGTTCTATGGGGATCTGGGCCATCAGAGAGTGAAGTTTAAGGGGGGAGGTGCGTTTAGGTATATGGGCATGGGTCTCAGCGGCGTAACATCCATCCGCTGGGTCGAGTCCGACACAGCTCGAGATGGAAACTCTTTCACGTAGCAGTAGTGCGTAACTGCATTTAACCCTCCTCCACAAAAAAAAAACAAGTTATAGCATTTGCGTTATTGTAAACAAACACCCGTAAACTCCTACCGGTCACATACGATGTGCTGCAAACGAGTTTATGCTTGTACAATCGGCATCTGCACGTTTTTACCATTTAGCTTTTACATCTGAAAACAATTCTATACGAACGAGTTATAATGCTGCAATAGTGACATTAAGTGTCGCTTAAGCAGGTCATAACGCATTATTTATTCTAGCAAAGATGATTTGACGGTACGGTCGTCCCGATACATGGTTGACGACACGAAATTATATGTTAATGTAGCAAAGATGATTTGACGGTACGGTCGTCCCGATACATGCTTGGCGACACGAAATTATATTTTAATGTAAGTCATCCTTGAAATTATATTTTAATGTAAATCCTTCTTCGGTCTCTACTGCTTAACCTCATGCTCATCGCTCGTATTATTGCATTGACACACGATTGACACTCCAATAGCTTAGCTTGAGTTGAAATAGCTTAGCTTGAGTTGAGGTTCCTCATTGCTCGTATTATTGCATTGACACACGATGGACACTCCAATAGCTTAGCTAGCTTCAGTTGAGGTTCAGTAGATTCAACACACTCATATATATACTACCTGCACATAGTCTACATATAGTATATCCAGAGCTAGTACACGCAGAGCTAGTATATACAAAGCTAGTATAGCCGTTTTAGTGAGGAGACAAATCGAAACGAAAATCAAGCCACATCTGCCGGCATGCGTTGATCCTCTTCTCAACGTTGGTCGTCGTCGTCGTCGTCGTCATCATCATCATCATCAACAGTTGCAACATCCGCCAAAATATCACATCGAAGCCGAATGCATACGTAGTGGCTAAACGTTCCATAACATATATATATATATATATAAACCGGGCGCACCGGGTCTAAAGCCCGACCTCGTAATAACAACACCTACCGAGGTCTGGGTTTTAGATGCCGAGGTTTGCGGCCCGAACCGGGACCTGGCAAAAGCACGGCAAGACAAGATCGCTAAATATGATGTCGAGTTCCTGAGAGCGGCGCTCCCCGACCCGCAAAAACCTCGCAGATTCGGATCCATCACTATCTCTATGAGTGGTGTATGGGACTCCGAATCTGCGAGGACGCTCTTGGGGCTCGGCGTCACGAAGAGGAATCTTATGGATCTCACCGTTTTAACTTTGCAAGGAACCTTGAGGATATACCGCTCGCACCGGGTTCATAAGAGCGGGGGCTACCATCAAGCAAGGACACGGACAACTGACTCTTAACTTCACGTGACACCTTTTACCACCATTTTATTAAGGCGAGCACTGCCGAGTGTGCAAACGTATTGTAAATGATTAATAAATCATCACAATATTTTCTATATAACTCCTCACAAGCCCAAGTGTAATAAGTCATTCACATTTCTTTGTATAACCATAACATTAAATAATAAATGAATATATTTCCACAAACAGTAAAAAATAGATATATATTTATATATAGAAAGAGGGAGAGAGAGAGGGGGGAGAGAGAGAGAGAGCGCAACGGCAGCAGCAGCAAACGAACAACAACAAAAAAACACACATTAGCGGATTGACGCTGCAAGGAATCGACGTCGTGACTACGATGTTTGGCCACCGTACTAGTGCGCCAAGAGAAGAGAGAAGACGTGTTGCTCTCGAATGGCAGTAGTTCATACGAGTCTTAAGAGCCGAGGGCCTGCGTTTTGAACACGCTAATATTCAGGTGGCCGACGTTCGCGCAGAACGTCAACAGCGGCAGACGATCAGCCTGCTGGCTTAGGGCAAAGTCGTCGCCGACGAGGATCGTCCACATATCATCCGGGTAACGCTCCTTGAAGTAGGCCTGCACTAGCTCGGCGAGGTGGCGCGGTTCGCCCCGCGACTCCTCGACGATCTTCTTGATGGCGTCGGCGTCGACTGACCCGCCGCCTTCCAGCTTGTTCCTGAGCACAGACAGAACGGCGGGGCCCTCGCGGTACGCGTCGAGCGGTGAGCCCCGAAGCACGATCAGGCACTGCCGGTTCGCGTATCGCCGGCACAGCATGACGTCCTGCTTCCTGCGGCCGTCCACGCTCACGTTGTAGTTGTCGCCGCAGAGCACGACCCAGTTCCATCGCGCGTAGTGTCGCGACATGAGCGTCGTCACCAGTTGGGACAGCTCGCACATGTTGCTGCCCTTGTGCAGCTCCTCGGCGACCAGATTGTCGATGTGGGTCGCAAGCAGGCCGAGCTTGTTGCACTCCTCCATGGGCCAGCCGGTCGAGCCGTCGCCTGGAAGTTTGTTCCGCTCCCCGCTTGTTCCCCTCCACGTTTGTTCCTCTGCGCTACCCCGCCCACGGCCGAGGCAACGTAAGCACGCACGCAAGCACACTTCGCTGAGAAACCACTCACCGAGTCTTGCTGAGTGGTGGTTGACCTGTTGATGACACGATCAAGTGCGGTCTCGTTCGCGTCTCTGGCGCTGTGCTCCCTGCGCTTCAGACAGACTCCAGTTTTGCTTTGCTTAGCTTAGCTCTTCGTAGCTGAAGCTCGCCGTTGCGTCGTCGTTTCCCTTCGATGATTGACGGCTGGCTCCCGTCGGGCCAACACTTAGGTCAACTTACAGGCCGTTACAGGGAAATTGATGATGAGTTGACTAACTCAATTAGGCAGTGAATTTCAACAAAATGTAGCAAAATGGTTGCTGTTGTTATTGTTTACCATGTTTACCATGTGTATTGAGGCAGGCAGGATTCTTTTCAGCAATGAGTAAAGCTTTTTTTTCGGCATGACTATCCTTCCACTAGCCTCGTCATAGAAGGATAGTCATGTCGAAGAAGCACCATAAGAGGACAAATGAAAAGATTGATTAATGTGCATAAAAACGTGGGGAGAACGTCCTGGGCCATTTGTTGTTCGTGAATGATGTGCTGTTTTTAGTTTAAGCGGAGCGACCTCAAGCTCTATTTCCACCTGGCACATTGCCATGTGTGAACGTATCTCCATAATATAAGGTATTACACGCCTTGTATAAATTACTTTTGGTCGTTTAGTACTTGAGGGATCCTCTGCCCGCTTAATGGGGCCCCTTATATAGTTATTTTACTGGAGTAAGGATCTCCAAGATCCTACGTATTGCATGTGTTTTGTCTTCTTGAGACTCCTCGAAAGCAGTGACTTCACATTTTTCTGTATTATGCCTTGTTGTGGGAATTATTTAGTTTAACGCATGTCCGATACTACGATATTTAAAAAAAACATTTTTTAAACTAAGTGGGGTTAGATAATGCACCATCTCTTTCTATTGAGGCATCTGTGCTCCCCGTGTTTTTTTCCCGATCATGGTCGATACTTAGTCCACTCCGGCATTCACCTTGTTTAAATTGGGAACCATGAAAACCAATTTAGGAGTGGCCGGTCTGGGTCTCGAACCCAAAGAAGGCCTCCCGAATGCAAGGCAAAGGCTTCCGCCACTAAGCCATCTTGCTCGGTCTTTCAAGTGTTCTGTCGGTCTTTCAAGTGTTCCGTCTGTCGGTCTTTCGGTGTTCCGTCATCTATATACCAAACGGGCTTCGCATTTGAGAAGTCGGGTCTGATATACTAAGTTTAATTAGCGCGGATCCTAAAGGGTCTCCCTGTTGAACTCAATTTCCTAAAGGGTCTCCCTGTTGAACTCAATTTCCTAAAGGGTCTCCCTGCTCAACTTAATTCGCTGAAACCGTCGTCGTGCCACCCAGCATAACAGAGAGAGTTCTATGAAGCTTTGTCAGTTCAGTGGCAGTAGGTCTGGAACATGCTGTTTTACATTCCACAGAAGTAAACCTCTTCGGATTGCATCGAATGCATTGCAAAGGTCTAGCCTAAGTTTTCGGGCTGACCCTCAGCCAAGATTTAACGTCCACGGAACAGTTTTTCACATTGCTTCATAGACGGACCCCCATAAATACAAATGTGCAACGGTGGGGCTCGAACCCGCGCACCTATGTGTCTCCTCCGGTTGCGAGGCGGAGACCTAAGCCATCACGCCACCGGGCTCGACGCAAAAGTCTAGGCTAGCTATTTCGCGCGCAGGTCTTTCTGCTTTAACGTTGGCTGGTAGGCAACGTAAAAGGTTGGACTGCCGCTTCCCATCCGCCCGTAGCTCTTGCATCGAGTTTATGATGCGGTATAATTTCTGCTAGTATAACTTCTTTATTTGCGGCCAAAGCTATCTTTACTGCCAGTCTCCTTAAGATCATAAATCCGCATGCAGCTGAACGTATAGAACCCGTTTTCCGTAAAACAGTAGAGTTTGCTCCGAAGAAGATCAAGGGGCAAAAAGGAGTGGTAGTGCATAATTTATTGCGATCTTAATTACGATTAAAAACACCCGTAGCTGTTCCAACGGTTTTCTTAAAGATGGAATTGTTTGTTCCAGCGTATTATTATTATCCCTCCGGATAACGCAGTTTAGAACCGCATGCATCGAGACATCGGGCGCCTGAGGACGGAAGACCATGGCCATATCACGGACAATCGGCCAGATCATCGAGAAGCCGAACGGGGGCAAGTGATCCACAGCGTTCCTAAGGCAGCGCATCGCCTGAGAAGTTCAGCGCGGCCACGCTTAGAATGATTGTTGACACGCTCCCGAAGGGTAGAGGCCTAGAGGAACTGATGTATATTATTATGGTTTATTAACACCCAGGTTGGGTAAAATTATAAACATATACATCAGACACAACTAGTGCTTCCTTCACGTCATTGGGTCTTCTCTCATCTTGCAAGCTCAGCTATTGACTGAACTGCAGGACATGCTGCGGCGTGGTATCTATCGCACTGGGCAGAGCACCTCGTGCACCTGCAACACCCCTGAGGATCGTGGAATTCTTCCGTGCTACATAACACGTGATGAAACCCGTGGGCTGCAAACGCCGTAGTTAAATGTCTGCCTTTATACCCCGCTGCTCGCCAGGCCGTGCTTGTCATCGCTACCGTATTATATATTCCTAAATCGATTCCCTTCAATTTTTCCGTCCACTTCAAAGTATAAGCCTCAAACGCTTTCGTCCTAGGTAAACCCCATCGAAGTTGTAATTCCTGTGTCATTAAACTCCCCCCTTCTAAGATATGAACTATTCTATTCTTACTTGAATTGGCTAAACCCAAAACCCGTTTCATAAAGAAAAATCTGGCTCTATCTAGTAACTGCAGTTCTGTTTCTCCCAATTTTTCCCATATAAGTGATATACCGAATGTTGCTATTGGTTCTATTTTAATTTTGAAAAGAGCGGAGGCGGTATGTATTGACAACATTTGCGGGCTCTTAATTGCTGCTGCCGCTCGGATTGCTTTTCCCACTCTGCTTTCTATATGTCTTCGGAAACTGCTACCATTCGACGTTATAGTGACACCCAGATAAGTAAATTTATTTACAAATTGTACTACATTTCTCCTAGCTTGAATAACGTCGTTTTTTGCTAATCGACCCCCTCGTCGAAACTTAACTGCTACTGTCTTTTGCCAGTTTATGCTAAGCCCCATCTCGTCCATATAATCAATTATTCGTTCCAGTCCCTGTTTAACCCTAAATAGACTCCTACCATAGATTACAATGTCATCTGCATACATTAAAGTACTTGCCCACTCTCGAGTCCACCCCTGTCTCACCCGGTTGGGTAGTTCTCCCAATAATACTGAAAAAAGCAACGGGCTAAGCCCGTCTCCTTGAGCCACGCCGGTTGTTTGCTTTACTGTTCCCACAATCCCTATACCGTTGTCGATGCATACTATGCTCTCCCTAAGGATGGCCCCCAAAATTTTTAACAGCTGATTCGGAACTCCCTCCAAGGCTAGCTTCTCCATAATTATGTTTCTCGGCGCTAAGTCAAAGGCGGCTTTAAGATCTATAAATACCGCATATAGCGGTCTTCTTGGCTCGGCTAGAGTTTCCCAAATCTCTGCTAGCAATTGGCGCAGGGCCGTATGGGTCGACTTGGATTTTCTAAACCCGTGTTGTTCTTCTGGTACTGCGTTTCTGGTTTCTAGGAAGTGCTCAAGTCGATCTGATATTATCCCCGAGAATATCTTATAGGGGCAACTCTTAAGTGTTATTCCCCTCCAAGCTTCCGGCTCTGTTTCTATGCCCTTCCCTTTAGGTATAACAATGAGAGTATCTTCCTTCCACGCTTTAGGCATTTTCCCGGACTTTAGACATTCATCGAATAGAGCTTTCCAGCATGGCGCCAGTGCCAACGTTTGCTTTAAGTGTTCATTTCTTATCATATCGTTTCCGGCCGCTTTACCTCTAGGCGCTCTTTCAATTGCGCTGACAACGTCTTCGATTGTGATCTCGCGAACTACCCATTCCCGTGCAAGCTTTGTGTCTTTGTCCCAAGGCCCATTGTATAATATTATTTCTTTTGGAGTGGTGTCGGCTCCCTGTAGCATACCAGCAAAGTGCTTAATTAGTCTCTCAGTCTCCACTGGGCACTGCTGTTTTCTTTTATGCTTTAGCCATTTGTGCGGGTGTTCCTCTGCCTCTCGTAACAACTTCCACTCCCGGCTTTCCCAGTACTTCTGTTTCTCTTCCTTGTATGTCCTTTGCGTCATTTTCTTTACCATTATAGCTAACGGCCTCATTACAGGAAAAATCTTTACGTAGTCCCTAGTTAGCCTGTTTGCATTTTTTGCTGCTCTACACCGCTCGTTAAACCAGGGCCTTCCTTTTTGTTCTTGACGCGGAACTATTGCACTTGTGATTAGATTTACCAGTTTACGCTCATATGACTCTATGTGAATTTCCCCTGGTGGACACACTTCCCCAACTCCCTTTAAGAAAATCCCACTATCCAATTTTGTTCCGGTCCCCTGCCTACGGCTACACTCCTCCCCACTGCTGCTAATCTTAAATGTCATTCCCATGGGTATATGCCTTCTAAGTCCCGCTCCTTCCCGAAAAGATGTATTTTCCCCTAAAAATGTTATATCATTCCCGTTTCCGTCTGTGGCAAAAACGTCGATGACTGACGCTCCTGTACTACATTCAAATGTGTTTAGGCCGGGCTCGCTGACTAACCAACAGCCTATCTCCGTTATAATTTCCAAGAATGCTTCAGTTCGTTCAGAAATTCCCTTGTCCAACCTGGCATTGAAATCCCCCGCTAGAATCATAGGTGCTTTTCTAGGCACAGCCTCAACCCCGAGCATAATACGTTCTGTCATGGTCTCAATAGACTCTACACCTGCCGGCTTTACATAAGCTGCCACAATCTCCACCCCCCTTGACGCTATTGCTACTAAATTTTCCGCTATTATTCCTATTTTCATTTCTCCAATTTCTGCTCTCGTAAATACTGAAACCCCCCCACTTGGTCTACCCCGTCCCTCGCCTTTATGTGCAAGTGCGTGATATCCGTGAAAGCCCCCTAAAGTAAAAGGTTTTACAGCCCAAGTTTCCGTCAAAATTAGAATATCCACTCCTCGGAGTGCTTCCGCGCCTAACAGTTCTAATACGCCATGTCCTTCGCAGTTCCATAGTACTACTCTGATAACTTGCGTAAGCTTTTGTTCCTTGAGTTTGATCTTTTCCGAGCGTCACCGGGTCTTTGATCCACCGGTCGTAATGCTGTTGTTGTTGTTGTTGTTGTTGTTGTCACGACAGTCATTTTGATTCACGGGGGGTGCCGCAGTTTCTTTGGCATTATTATAGAAAGCTTGCTGAATCGACTCAGCTAGCGAGGTAGCGTTCATTATGCTCTTCTCTGGCTGTGCCATTGCTCCGCTTGCTGCGCGTATAACAACTGGCAGTACGGATTCCAAGACTTTTGAGATAACGCTCGTTATAGTTTCTTGAATGATTGGGGATAGTCTGCGGAGTACTTCTTCTACAATACTGTCCGTCGATGGTTGTGCCGATATGTCTGGCTGTTGTGACGGAGCTGCCGGCTTTAATGCAATACGGTCAGCTTCCTCTATGCGTGTCGTGGGGATACGACTTTCACCGTCAACTTCTTTTATCCCATTTTTTACGACCGAAGACCAGCTTCGCTTCGTAAAATTGTCGGATGCTTGCACGTTAGATACTGGTACGCAGATTGGGACTGACGGGGCGTCGTGCTGCTTCTGTACGATGCTTCGCGAGGCTCTCTTTAGTTGTTCCATGCGTAGCAGTCTTTGCGGACATGCTCCCCACGTGGCCTCATGCTCCCCGTTGCATAAACAACAGCGGGCCTGAGCATTGCAGTCTTTTCTGAGGTGCTCCATAGAGCCGCATTTTCGACATTTGGGCCTTGGGGCTTTACAGTTAGCGGCGAAGAACTGATGTATATGTACATAGGGAGTTCAACCTGTACATTTAACCGCTGGCTTTGATAACAAAATAACTCCTATGAAAAATACTGTATCGTTGTTTAAGAAACGATACAGCTGTGAGGTGTGGACGTATACCTCTTTAACGTATCCTATATACTTATCGCTAGCTCTCATTTTACTGTCAGACAACAGTACAGGCAGCATTGCCTCTACCTGCCACAATTGGCAATTGGCTGCCACAGAAGCTCGTCGTTCCTCGATCGCATCCCGTGCTACCGGAGCACTTCATCTTCACAGTTATGTTGTATCTCTTTTTCGGTTGCTGGCAATTACGTTTCTTTTTCTACGAGGAGACCGCTGTGCAAAAGACACTGCTGCCGTATCTCATACATTTACCACACTCCGGCCCTCAAGGGGATTGTCATATCGCACGGTCTTTTGTCGTTTCGCTGAGATCCAGTCTGGGTTCATCCAGTCTGGACGATCGCCGAGGCCCACGCTGTTCTTCTGGCTTCATAGACGGAGCGGTCTTCGACGGCGCCTTATCTCGTTCCAATAATTCGGTGTTGTTAACTTTTGAGACAATTCAAGCCTGGTGATCTGAAAAGCCTGGTCACTGTTACTGCGAAGCATTATTAACAGAGCGTACGCGGCAATGCGATGAGCGAATTTGCTACTGACCGGGCCCATTGTTTCCATTGCAATCGGCACGAAATTTTATCTAGGCTCTAACTCTGTGTATTTACGCCGCTTTTCTTTTTCTGCGTGTTCGGCAACCCATCTCGCCTCCTTCGCGCTGTGGCATAAATACGACGGTGCGGCCGTGCAGGATACTTTCGCATCTCAAACCAGGCATTTGCCTTTTTCCCACGGCGGAATGATCACACCGTCGGGCCTTTTAACGTCATGAAGTCCTAGTCTGGGTTCCAGCATGCTAGGTACTCCTGCTCTCCGGAGAGCTCTTTGAATTATTGCGTTTATTTGCGACCTTGGCTCTTGATGCAGCTCAATGGGTGGAGTCCATCCTTCTCCACAGGCCTTACAAATGTGTGGTTCGCATATCGGCCCGCCGATTCTTAGAGCCGACACCATGCGGAATAAGATGTTGTCCAGCATAGTGCCGAGCTGCGGTGACGGGAGAGCCCTGAGAAATCCGCCGCTGAATGCGTCTCGTGCGGCCAAGAAGACCGCTTTCTCTGTGGGAGACTCAAGGCTTTCCATGATCTCACGGGCTATGACTTTGCATCTGTAGTTGTCAAGCACTCGCTGCGTTGTATGTTTTTTTTTCCTAAGGGCCTGAATCCAATCTCAGTTTGACCAGTGACTCTGCCTTCTGCTTAGCTACGTACAACCGGTGGTAAGCACTCGGTTCAACTAGCGTCTCAGCCAGCTGGCCGAATTCTAATAACAACGCTGCGTAGCATATGGGGGCCAATTCTGTTGCTGATCGAATACCCAGCCCGCCTTCTCTTATGGGGAGACTTGCTCTTCGCCACGTGCTGTCCGTGAAGTCAATGTTGAGAACTTCGCTCAATATGTTCCTCGTAGAGTCGTCATACGATTACAGGGCGTCGGGACATTGGCTTGTCGGTGAAGTGCGTAGTGTGTAGTTGAATTTAGAGGAACCTAAACTATATCTCCAAAGGCATAACGCCGCTTGTGGGTGCTTGGCCAACAGACGAGGTCGCGTCTGTAGCAACGCGCGGCGTTTATCTTTTAAGGTCTTGAAAATACTTTGTGGACTGATTGGAGCCCCAAGTACCTCTAACTCGACCGGGTTAACTCGCTTGCAGCCTGGTAAAACGGCAGCAATTGTTGTGTATGCCTCGTCTCGTTCTTTAGTGTCCGCCCCAACCGTTATGAATTCGCATTTAGAAAGATTGAGAACTGTTCCCCCTTCATTCGCAAACTGCAAAACTTTGAGTATGTCAGCGGCCACCACTTCTGCCGGTCCTCCTAATGTGCCATCATCCAGGCACCAGATGTTTAGCGGGGTTCTCATTTGTGCCACTAAACTGGAGATTCCTAGGCTAAACAGAGCGGAGCCTAGTGGATCTCCTTGTTGCACTCCATTTGTCGATTTAAGTGGATCTTTGTCACATCAGGATAGAAGCGATAGGTCCCTGTAGCTTTGCCATACTAGCGGCAGGAGTTCTGGTACGTGAAGTCTTACTTCTTCTAATATTACGTCGCGTCGTATTGTGTTAAAAGCGTTGCTAAAGTCTACCTTGACTCGGTCCTAAAGCTTTTATTATAGAAGTTTTACTGATGGCGGTAGCCACCCTTGCCACAAGCCTTCGGATCGTAAGGCCATACGCTATGGGTCTGATTGAGCCGTCCTTCTTTTTTAGGGCCGTAAGGTTTGCCCCGTAAAATATTGTCAGGCATAGAGAAGGCAGGCTGCCGTTTAGTGCCGAGGCTACCAGAAAGCAGAATTCTTCTAGAAGTCTCCCGAATGGGGGTACTGAGTTGACTAGCATGTATCGGAGATGTCGGGGGCGCTGCCCATCTAATCCAGATCCAGATGCTACGGCGAAAGATCGGACGGCCAATTAATGATGTATAGTGGTCTTCCTGTTGTTAATGGTGCCTGGAGGGATCCTAGGTGTTCGCTTGCATCTGACAATGGAAGGGGGTGCTTTTTTCTGAATTCCTGCTCCGTGTGATCGTTGAATGGTGCAAAAGAGTCGGTCGAAAGCAAGATCCGTGCGTTGGAACGCACCTCGCCTTCAGCCAATTTGCGCTCTGCCATTTTTCCCCTGTTGTGGTCTGTATCGAGTAGTGTATCGTACTGTATATTGTTACGGTTACACTCGTCTAGAAGACTTGCGAGTGCTTTCCATCGCGATTCAGTAACTTACATCTGATTATTTGGCATAATGATCGGTCATTGTGCCTCCGTACTGGGATGCGTAGCATGAGTATTGGCATTATTAGAAGCTTCTCCCAAGACGCATTGTCTTTCATTGTGCTGAAATTCGAAAGTGCTTCAGCGTATGCTGCGCAGCATATTTATCTGACTCCTCTAGGGATCACTTTGACTAGTTTAATGTTTCGATGCACACGGGTCAGGGAACGGATTAGCGTAATCGAATCGAGGTTCGCATCCAGTGGCCTGTTCGGGTCGTCTTGAGCCGAAAGCGACGCAGGCGACGGCGAGTCTCTTATAAGTTGACTAGATGAAGGCCGGGTATATCTAGGGTGAAGGCGCGTCATATTTAATTTTGTCGCTTTATTAATAAGTCGCTTTAATTATTGTCAATAAGCACATTATCGACTTTTATTATGAGGGATTTCCTCACGACTTCGGAGTCGCTTACTCGCGTAGCGATGAACTGATTTAAGCATCTTTAAAAGTGAGTACTCTTCAAGAATACGCGTCGAGGCTTTCCTGAGCTAATGACTGAGATGCTTTCACTCGAATTCTCAGTCATTAGCTTCTTTAACCGTCAAACATGGCTTCGAAGACTCGTCATGTTCGGTTTCGAAGACGCATTATATTGTAACGTTGTTGTGTTACGCTAAGTCAGCTTGGGGATGTAGACTCATCCGGACGGGTACTGCAGCCCGAGGGACTCAGGAACGATGAATGACGACACGCAGCATAAGGTCTAATGCAAAGCCCGGTTGAGCAACGGATGGTTCTTAAGCAATGCTGCTCGGTCTATTTACTGGTTCACGAGGCACTGCGGGTGTCAGAACTCGCTTCCAAATCGGTCGAAAGTTACAGCGGTTTGTGTTTGTTTCGTATAGGATTACAGGTGAAGCGACTGTTTGACTTGAACTGCCGATTATAGATCGACCCTCTCCCGATGTCGGCCGATGATCGTTTGGACGGCGGAGGACGTTGGGGTTTCGGTGCAAAAGGGGCTTTTTTTTGCGAGGTTTTGGCGCGGGCGCTGTAGCCGTTGGACGTGGTCGGTTAGAACTTATTTGAATTGCGCCCTGATGCTTATACAGTAACTTCGCCCCACAATATCATGCATTTGGTTGTAGAAGTACACAGGACTTCAATTTAGACACGCATTTACCCCGTTTTTTTTCCCGGGATATGCCATAAAACGTGAGAGGCGAAATGCTAGGCATATGGTTAGAAGCATATGCCTCACACTGTGCCAAGCTTGCACTACTTTTTTTGGAATAGCCAAATCGGTTAGGATGAACAAGTACCAGTTTGATTTAGACTGTGATAAATTGGCAGCCATAGCCTTAGGTGCACTGATACCTTAACATGCCGATATACAGTATGTGGAACCCTTGCAACAAATCATATATTTGCGTTGGAGCGCTTGGCTTTCGCCCTAGAAGTTGTTACGCGTGATCCTGCTAGCGTTAAACCCTTTTAAAACTATTATTAGGGTGACGTTTGTTTGCGGTAGACAGAGGAACGTCAGTTATCATTGGTGACATGGGATCTTTACAACATCATAGCAATTCTTCTTGCAATAATACTAGCTGGCAGTCCTGTTTGTATATTTGTGTTATGATGTTTTACGTGGAAACCACACATGTGACACCGGTTCAGTTTAACTTACAAGATAAGTTACAGATTACTAGGTACTGACGTATGTGGCGGCGTGGCGCTCTAGGGGACGAGTGCGCTAGTCATCTACCGGACTGTCGCCGGTTCGATCCCTGTTGTGGATCGAATTTTCTTTGAGCGATGCTTATTGAGAATAGATGATAAACCATACCGCTGACAGTCAGCGGCCATGCTGCCACAAAAACTGTCGGGGAAACTCTATATATATTTCAAAATGTCCGGCCCTCGGTGCATTGAAGATATACCACACGGTGAGTTCCAAGCCCGTACGGGACGGAGAATGGGCTAGAATTAGAGAAAACAGCTTCCTTAGAAATGTTTTCTAGGCACTAACATATTGTTTTCAGCCAGTTCAAGTTCTAGACACAGCCACTTTTAGCAAGCCACAATATGCAAATGATCGTGTGTTGCATTGCTATTAAATAATGAACGATTCTAGTTTCGAATAGCTAGTCTAGACAGGTTGGTCGCAGGGCTCAACCCTCATTATTGGCCGATATTTCATTGATTTATTTGTGTCGATCTAGTTATATAACTTTTTATGTTAGCATTTTGGAATGAACAATGGTCTCCGCGTGAACGTGTAGTCACGGGTTCTCTAACCCAGGAGTATCCCAGTTCGACAATGTGCCCCGAACAGATGCTGCGTTTCCTCGTTGAATGCCGATATTTTGTAATACCAACAATCGGAATGACCAGCGTCAAACTGCTCAGACTACTCAAAAAGTCACCATCGTCGTACAAGAAAGTAGTGTACAAGTATAGTGTAGGGACACCACTTCACTTTTCAACCGTGAGTTCAGCCACTTCCCGTGAGTCCAGTTCGCGCGACGCGAGAGCACGATGCGAACCAACAGGACCGCCCACTGGAAAGACGACGGCACCACACACGTGTACCGGCTTAACCATGCCCGACTACGAACGACACGGATCCGGGACCCATCTTGACCTACCACCACCATCAACGACGCCGCCACCGCTTCAACTGCCTCTTGTTGTAGATAGATGGATAGATATATAGACAGGTTTTATTATTCTCATGAGTGGCTTACATTTGTACATAGGTTCACAGCTTCTCAAAGCCATCAAATGCTAGTATTGTCTTATGACTGATTCACGGCGACGTCTCGGTTGCTCTGCTTCAGAGTCACGTCATTTGCGGTGCTCAGTGGTGATGGTGATGATGATGATGATGACTGGTATGACTGGTATGACTATAATGGCTCCAATAGGCTCCTCCGATAATTCGGCTCAACCATGATCGGCTCGAGCGGCACAAAGATTGTCAAGAAAAGAACATGATGCTATGTCGATATCGAATTTCGAGCGACCGAGCGACGTCGCTAGCAAAAGGTCTGTCTGCCTCTGCAGGCAGTTTATAGTGTGCGTGTGTAGATTTGCTGTGTTAATTTTCGTATATTACATACATATTGTAATATACGAAAGTTGCGCGGTTCAGAGGTAGGAGGCGCCAGAACGCAATCAAAATAATAAGCATTATCACGGTATTAATACATATATATGTATATATATATATATATATATATATATATATATATATATATATATATTTGCTGTGTATGCGTAGCTGTAGTAGACCACTAGGATGCTGCTGACAGTGCTCAAATACTCGATGGTGAATCGAATCAAATAGACAACGCCTTTATTTTCCGTCATCATGTGTTGTACGCTATATATGTGTCTGTGTGTGTGCGTATGTGGGGCTGTGTGATGGCGTGTTGCTCGTGGTGTTGGTTGATGTCAAAACACACTCCGAGATCCAGTTTCACGAAGCGAGGAGAGTTGAGCTTCTCTTTTTTTTCCTACCGTCGGCTCGGTAGAGAAACATTGGTCGACGAGAGCAGAGACGCAAAACTGTCACGGCCGGTTCGCCGGTCGGCCACGATCGACTCGGTCGGCTCGTGGTTGCGGCCACGGAGATCAGTCAACCGCAAACGTCATCGGATTCAGAGAGATGATGGACATGGACGGACGCAGGGACGGACGAAGGAAAAAAGAAATATCTAGCCCGACCGATTCTGCGGCGCCATTCTGTCCAGCCGCCTGTCTCTGCGTACACGACGGCGTTACTGCGGTTACAGCTACAAAGACTTCTTTTACTACTACTACTGTTACAGCAACTAACATTTCTAGTTCGATTAGCAAAAGTTATAAATATACTACCTACTACCATGACCACGTAGTGCCACTTCTCTAGCTTCGACAGCTGTGGTCCAACCGACCGACGGCTGTCGGCGCGACCCAGCGACCCGGAATGACTTGTACCTAACGGCCGAACCTAACCAGTGTTTAATATGTGTGTATATATATATATATATATATATATATATATAGAGAGAGAGAGAGAGAGAGAGAGGGAGAGAGAGAGAGAGGAGGGAGAAAGAGCGTTTTTTATTCAATGGTAGGCCTACAGGGATGATAGTATATGATTAACTCACTACACAAGGACATGTGCTGGACTCGTTGCTGAGCTGGGGGGTACTTGTTAAGCTTTAGTCGACAGCTTTGCGTGCCGCAGATACAGCGGTCAATCTGTTGGCCCCCAAGTTCAAGAAATGGTGTGAGTCGGCGATGATTGCATACCGAAAAAAGAGCTTTCTCTTTTCCAAGAGGAAAGGGGTAAAACCGTCCGGTCTTTTACCGTCGTTTTCCAGGAGGCCGGTTGGCTTTTGGATGCACAGCACTCGAGCTAACTAGAAGGCCCGGGCTAGAATTTCATCCATCTCGCTATGACGGCCTTGGCGTCCTTCGCTTCTGCTGCACAAGAGCCCGTGGGTCCCCCAGCTGTCCACCTGTGTTACGCACGAATACCGATGCTCCTCAGTTAACCTTGCCCCCAACCTCAAACCGATGCGCAGGCGAAAGGTTTCGTGGTCAAATAAACTGCCAAGGTTTGAGGAGGGGATGGCTTGAAACCGCTTGCTGGCTCCTTTCTGGACGACTGCACGCTTCGTCGAGCTTTGTGTGCCGTGCATGTAGTGCGTCAGAAAGTAAACCCTGGTGCTTCTCGGAGAGGATAAGGTCGCCGTAGGGCCTCGAATCTCGCATCAGCAAGCTCTTTGGCTTCCTGGAAAGCCTGTAGGGCCGCGAGCGGGCGGTGTGCAGTACAGTGGCCTTTGAGGCGTGTAAAAACGCAATCGGGCAGTTAGCTGTCAAGCTTGTTGTAGAGCGGATTCTCAGACCTCTGATCTAGAGGGGAATTCCTCGATCCGAATTGCGGTCGACCAAATTTAGATTAGACTCGGTCCCTGAGGGTGGTACTTGGAATTTTGTTTTTCCGCAACAAATTCTCGTTTGCTCCGATGTCCGTGTTTCGGAGGATGTGGACGGTCCTTGCCAAAGCCAGAGGTAATTTTACTAGATTATAGACGCTGTAGGAACTGAGCACGTTAAGCCTTATCAAGCAGGAGCAAAGGTTCCCAATCCTACGTGCGAGATTCGGAGGAATGGCGGCCGGCCCCATCAGAGACTCCCGGAGCGTCGGTACAGCTGCCTCAATGAGTTTGCACTCGGAAACGAGTGCCTCGAAGTCGGATAGGTTGGCTTGGCTTTTGTAAATGAGTTAGCACTTCTAGAAGCTAAGCTCAAACCAGTTCTGTAGGATGTGCGGGACATGGAGCCATATCTATCTATCTATTTAGTACCTACAGGATTTCCTCCACTCTAACTTTAATCGTCCGTAATTGGGTGAATTCTCTAGGCAAAACAGGTCCACATAGAGTAAGGAGTTTTGGCTGCGCGTGGGCTTGGACCTTGACGAACTAATCATTTTGGCAAGCGTCTTTGTCAAGTGCATTGTTACAACTCTAAAAAAAAAGCAAATGGCAATGACAGTAATCTTCACCACTAGTATGATTGTTCTATTTCGCCCGCCTGGGACCAAACTCGACGACTTCGATCACGACAGTTAGCTCTTCGATAGTTAGACATGCCAAGCTTCGAAACACATGAACGACAGCGTTTTGGTTGTATCTTTAGTGTTGCATATATTTATTAGCAGACTATTATTGACATTAAGCACACACATATAATCACATACATTCGGGTTTCCTCCTATAACGTTTGAATATGCAACGTAGGTAAATTCGATATCTTTGTAGTGGGCTATTATCTTAAGATTTTATATGAAAAGTTATATTCATCTATGTATATACACATATGTGAAAAAGGCACGATTTTATTTAGCACAACGGGAGTTGTCAAAGCGAGAACGAATAACGACTACAACAACAATCATACAACCATAAACGAAAATGTATGTATATATATATATATATATATATATATATATTGTTGGCCCCTTCCGGTTGTGCCGCGTCACCTGCCTGTTACGATACGACTGAGTGGTGAAACATTTCCGAACAAAAAGGGGGAACACGACGAAAAAAGAAGATTGACGTCGGACGTTAAGATGATAATGATTACGACGCCGAACGACGATAAAAACGACGACGAAGACGACGACGACGAGGCACGCTCCTGCTTTAGACCTCCTGCTTCGAGAAGACCTCGTTGAGCTGGCGGTTGACGCGAATGAACGTCGTCTTGTCGGGCAGCTCCTCGAGTCGCGCGGCGCCCGCGTATGTACACGCGCTGCGGATACCCCCGAGCATTTCGCGCATCGTCACCTCGACGTCGCCCCGGTACGGCATGCGCACGGTCTTGCCCTCGGACGCGCGGTAGTCGGCCACGCCGCCGTGGTACTTCTGCATCGCGGTCGCCGACGACATGCCGTAGAACAGCTTGAACTTCTTGCCGCCCTCCTCGATGATCTCGCCGCCGCTCTGGTCGTGGCCGGCCAGCAGCCCGCCGAGCATGACGAAATCGGCGCCGGCGCCGAACGCCTTGGCCACGTCGCCCGGACACGTGCAGCCGCCGTCCGAGATGATGTGCCCGCCGAGCTCGTGCGCCTTCTCCGCACACTCGACGATCGCGCTCAGCTGCGGATAGCCGACGCCGGCCATCTTGCGCGTCGTGCACACCGAGCCCGGCCCGATGCCGACCTTGATGACGTCGGCTCCGCTGCGCAGCAGGTCCTCGACGCGTTCGGCCGTCACGACGTTGCCCGCCAAAATGACGTGGCTGGGGAACGTCTCGCGGACGCGCTGCACGAACGCGGCGAACGCGTCCGCGTAGCCGTTCGCCACGTCGAGACAGATGATCTGGATCTGCGGGACGGCGGCGATGATCGCGCTCAGCCGGTCGAAGTCGGCGCTGCCCGACCCGCTCGACACGGCCACCTTGTCGAGGGCGGTTGGGTTGGCGGCGGCGAACTCCTTCCACTGCTCGACCGAGTAGTGCTTGTGGACGGCGGTGAACACCTGGTGTTTGGCGAGCACGGCGGCCATCTCGAACGTGCCGACCGTGTCCATGTTGGCGGCGATGATCGGCACGCCGGTCAGCGTGCCCTTCGAGTCGCGGAACGTCATCGTGCGCGCCAGCTGCACCTCGGAGCGCGTCTTCAGCTGGCTGCGGCGCGGCCGAATGAGCACGTCCTGAAAGTCCAGCTTGATGTCGCTCTCGATGACCGGCATTGTGCGTGTATGGTGGGTGTCTTACGGGCTGTGGTATATGGCAGATAATAATAATAAACGAGGCAAATCGACAGGCAGACCTCTGGCTGACTGGCTGATGAGTTACTGCTTGAGCCTCACAGCTTGACGAAGCTCAGTCACAGTAGAACATAGATAGAGAAAAAACTACGTGAACTCGACAGTAGATGCCGTTGTTGTTGTTGTTGCTGCAGCAGCAGCTGCTGTTGTTGCTACCACGACTACGACAACAAAGGCCAAGACTCTGGTCGTTTGGTCGGTCGCTCGCTCAGTCACTCGCGCACGACGCCGTGCAGCACAAACCGTACACAATCAAGCCACGACGAATTTGCAAATGAAAAACACGCGAGTCGAACGTGCAAACACTCGCACCGTTATCGTTGGCTCTTTTGCTTGTCGTCGTCGTTTACTGGCGATTTCGGAGAAGGCTATAAGTCTTCTTCTTTTCTTCTTCTTCTTCCTATTAGTATAGATTGCTATGATTGTTCGTAAACGATGACGATTACTAATTACTATTATTATGATTACTATTGCTGTTATCGACACCACGACGAGCTGGTCAAATAGCTACGGCAGACCTTTGCAAGCCAACGAGTGTTTGTTCTTGGCCGGATGTCAGTCACCCGAGGACAACAACGACGATCACGGATGGCGGGACAACGATGTTGGCGTTCGACGACAATTCGTGGCGAAATCACACGATCACAGATCACTCACTCACTGCTCAACACACACACCAACGCTACCTGCATCACAGTATTTCTTGTAGCAACGCGATACTGCGATACGACTAGGCGATGGGCAACGAACTGCATACAGATGCAACTGCAAGATTGCCAATGCCAACACCGATGAGCAGATCGGCCCTGTTGTTGCCGTTGTTGTCGTTGTTGCCGTTGTTGTCGGTTTTGTTGTTGCCGCTGTTGTTGCTGTTGCTGGTCCTATGAGTATTGTGATGGCCACCAGAACCACGAGTACACAGAGACAACGCGCTCTTGGTTACCAACCACCACGGGACTGAGTTTCGTCGGTCGGTTCTTATACTCAATCGTCGTTGTTGTTGTTGTTGCGGTTGCTGTCGTTGTCGGTGCGGTCGTCGTTGTTGTTGCTGTTGTTGTTGTCGTCGTCGTCGTATTTTTCCTCCTCCTCCTCCTCGTCCTGCCCTCCTGTCGTCGTCGTCGTTGTCGTCGTTGTTGTTGTTGTTGCCACTGTCCGAGGAACTGACCACCAGCCGCCTGACTTTCACCTCTCTCTGAGGCGAGGTTATGATAATAATGGTATTCTGATAGCAGCTAACGGCCTCCAGCCTGTGACCGCGCCGGCAAGAGCCGCAAATGCCTACGGCACGAGCAACGGCGGCGGCGGCAGCGGCAGCGACAACACGAGGGTCCGGAGAGCGAGAGAGAAGGGCAGCTGCTGTAGCTGCGTGACGTCACCCCTGCGCCCGCATGCCCGTCCAGGCGTCCCTACCTCGGCCGAGTGCACTCGGTCAGGCCGGTTCGCCGAGAGACACGACTCGAGGCCGTTATTGCTGCTACTGCTGCCGAGACCGCTGGTGTTATCGTGGATGATCCGAGATAGGGAAATTGAGATAGAGAAGGACGGCACGCAAGAGCAAAATATAGATAGAAAGAGGGGAAGAGGGAGAGAGAGAGACGCCAAGTGCCACCGACGTCGGATCTCGTCGTAGAGTTTCTTCTAGACAACCGCCCGGGGACGTAAATCTCTTCCTCCTGAGCATCCTCGGTCCCCCTTAGTATTCTATCCTTCCTTATGTTCATGCTGCCCCTCCACTCTGGGCTAAATCAGCAGAGTGTCGACTATTATTATTATTATTATTATTATTATTATTATTATTATTATTATTATTATTATTATTATTATGTATTCAATGTAATCAATTATTCACAGTGAGAACAAGACATTTGAGTCCTTGCGAATTAGAACTTATTTATCGGTTGCAGCAACAGTTGTGGCTTTTTTACTCAGCCCACGGCGCCAACCATGAAACGAAAGCAGCATTGCATCTACCACACACTGCGAGATAAAATTATTGTCTCAACGTATTTCCGTCGTGCTGCTCCCTCGTAATTGCTTCTACTTGCCAAATCTTGGATAAACCTTGCCGTTCCTCTGCTTGTAGGCCCTAGTGTAGCCATAAATAAGTCAAGTAAATTCATAGTTCTGTTAAGCTACATCAGATCACAACACAAACCCTGCCATTCCACTGCTGGCTGGTCCTATGGTATTGATACGAAAAAATGGCAGTTGTCAAAATTCGCGTATTTACGTTTTTGATTTTTCTCATCATGCTCCACCACGATAGCATCCCATGCCAGGCAATTGCCATGCGACCATCAGAGGATGGTGACGCCGTCGGGTCTGTTCTCAATATTTCGTCTGAGGCCTCGACGCTCTAGCGTATCCAGTGTATGTACTGTATCCAGGATTATTGCCACGAAATGATAGCATCCTTCGAAATGGCAAGTATTCTTGCGTTCTTAAAGGCTCGTTTTATGATTTCGTTTATCTGCCAGAGCCCAAGTGGATGCAGGCGTCGATATCAACAATTATCTACGCTACTTGTTGCGCTTACATGTCTCAAAGGGAGGAATTCGCATGTTGGGGCCCCGACTCTATAGCCAGACCCATGTGAAAGAATTGCTAAGTTGCTGCGCGGTGTCTAATTGGAAAGATAGTACGGCTTTAACACATTCACCGCTGAAGGTGTCCCGAGGAGCCCGATTACTAGTATTATTAAATTATTTGAAATTTCAGACAATTGACTGGACAACTGAACGGGCTAAGCCCGTGGTTGCTCACGATGATGCACGTGATGCAAGTTGCATTCACCCTGCAGACAGTCAAAAACATCATCTGTCTTGGAAACTATGGTTTGTGTCGGTTAATCTGTGTGGGTTCCTCCTTACGCCTTGCGGTATCCTTGAGCAACTTGTGTCAGTCGTCACGCTGATGAGGCCCAATGTTTCTAAGGCAACATTGTTTATTACTTAAAAAGGCGACATTAATATTATACCGCACTCTGCAAAGAGGCGGCACCCACGAAGCCGGCCGGCACGCCCCAGCTCCGTAAATGATGTGCTTTTTAGAACCTTCAGGCAGGCGGACTTTGTCGTGCGTGTTGAGCCGGCGCATCTGTGTAAAGAAGAACACATTAGACCAAACGGTATGAGCCTGACCCCTCGGCCGCCTGGGCAAATCGCTGATCTAGGACGTGTCGATTTGGAACGCGTATGCGGCGAGCTATACGATGATTTCCCGCACGGTAGGCGACGTTGCACCCAAAGTGGAGATGAACGAGACTCGTAATTACCAAGTCTTGGAAAACAAGTACACACCATCTGCTCGTTCCTCGCTAAAACATCCGGCGTGTGGGGACGGGAAGTCATGACCACAACGAGGACGATTGGCCAGATCATCGAGAAGCCAAACGGGAATCAAACGATCCACAGCGTTCCTAAGGCAGCGCATCGTTTTAGAAGTTCAACGCGACAGCGCGACAACGATTCCTGACACGCTCCCGTGGGGGAGAGGCCTCTGGAAAGAAACTGATGTGTATACGAAGAGTTCAATCTGTACATTTACCGGCTGACTTTGATAGCAGAAAGATTATTCAGAATTGCATTATTATTATTATTATTATAACTACACCACTGTTGCTTTCACCTTACAATTAATACGTGTTTGCCGTACTGCACATCCAATCGTATCGGAAAACTCATGGCACTGGGGTTTTAACTAATATGTGTGTTGACTTAGAACAAACAAATGAAATGAACATAAACAAAAGGCAACGCAGACGGTATTTTGGTTGATTTGAATCTTTCATAGGTGTTTCTACCCCCCGCGACAGCAAATACATACACATCTTGCTAATAAGTCGTTGCTGCTGCGCAGGCATCATGAGAGCCGAGCATTCTTATTATTATACATATTGTGCATTCATGATCACAATACAATGTATAGTATGTTTAAATATTTTGTTTAAAGAGTTGTATGTAATGATTGCGTATAAAAGTTGTTTGGATAATTAACAAAACTGTGTGATCGAATATATGCATGTCCCGTGTGAATTCCTTCCACTTAAGGCAAAAGCAACAATAACGTGATATAGAATACGACACGTGAGCCAGATCAGGTCAATAAATATTGAGTCAATTTATTACATAAATCGAGAAAAAATTAGACTTACATTTAGAACTCAGGAAAACGGCTTGGTTAGATCTGGAGAGCGCACTAGATTAAATTCATTCTAAGGTAAGCTTCCTACTGTAATTCCCCCAATAGTAAGAACAGACCAGTACACAGATTTTTTAAAGCTTTTTAGCGATTTAAAGAATGTATAATTCACACGACCACCATTTTAAACAAGCGCTATACCGTCTTCTGAATTCAGTGACGTTCAGGCTTCTGAATGCTTTAGCTCGCCCCTTTATTTATAAAACGGTTTTACAAGACCACAAAGTCGTTATGTCCTATGCAATGCCATGATGCGCTGCTTCCTACAAAGTTGTCTAGGGCGGCTGAATAGAAACCTCCTTACTCAGGTTATTTGATCGCAAGGTACAATACACGTTTAAGACCCCGTAGTACATCATTTGTTTAATTTATTGGTCGTATTTTTTTTTGTGAGAACACTACACACCTCTGTGCTACTTGTTTTTCAAATCGTCTTTGATCACTTTCAAGACACCCGGACGACTTCGTCTCTAGACACTATATGTTCTAAGTCAAGTAACATCCTTCCTCAACTAATATTGTTGCTACTGAAATCATTCGACCTATTTAGACAGCTATTATGAAGAAAACAAGAAACTTAGGCAAGGCCGACGAGAAGCCGCATCAAGTACAGTATTACCTCAGTAGTGGGTCACACTTAGACTACGAGGCTTTCCTCGTATAATTTATGTCCAAATTCCACAGGGAGAAACATTTTTAATGCGCTTTGTGCGAGATAGAGCTCTTGGTGTACCGGGTAGACGCTCTTTTTAGATTATTACACACTGACGAGCAATGATGGCCCGCCGAGTGTGAGACAAGAACTTTACATTTCGACGTGTTAGTCTCGTGTTAATTTCATGTCAGCGACACGAGCAACCTCTGTGTTGAACTAAATGTGTAAATATCAAAAAGGGCTTTTTGAGGTTTGAAGCAGGTTAAGGAGTACTTCTTTTCTTCATGCCGCTTTCAAGCTGAAGAGCAGTAGAACAATTTGCTATACTACTTTGTTAATCGTTAGTATATTAGGCAGTGCAATGTACGTGCCGGCATTCTTAAAGACAAAACACCAAAGAATAGTGTTAACTAATGACAATCATGCTTAGGCGACTTGCAAGAGAAGAGAGTATAGAACACGTTCAGCGTTCACGTTTTAGTGATAACAGGTACGGCGTTAACTACACGATGTTCCAACGCAATTAATTTGGCATCTCTACGCAATATCTGCTGTGCTTTGTGTACATTATAATGTACGTACGCTGCGAACAGCATCATGTTCTTACGCTCTCTGCTATGCCCACATATAACACTGCGATAGGCACTGCGATACATTTTTTGTTTGTTTTCAATGTAAGTAAGATAAATAGTACAGATAGTAGTAGTAGCAATAATTAATTAGTTGACTTCCTTTTAATTTAGCCGAGCGATTACACAGCGCCTCCATTATTCCCTCGGAGACTACACGAGGCGGCTTGGCTTGGCTGGACCAATCGCGGCAGTCGCCCAAATCGTGAAAATTGACATCATTATTATTTTATATATCGGAAAGGCACGTATCATCTTCCCTCATACCGACACTCTCAGCGTTAAGTGCAGGAGGTGATCAAATCAAAACACTTGAGTATTGCATGAATATCCCAAATAGAAAGCAAAGGGGAGAGGAGGGGGGAAGCGGGGGAGTCTGTGCGTGTAAGAGAGAGAGAGAGAGAGGGAGAGAGAGAGGAATAGCTATACACAAAGCATATCGCGTCCGATTGCACCGAACAAACAATGCAAGACACATACCGCAGTTAAACTAAATACAGATACATTTCCGAGATCGATTGAGATTACGTTTCGGAGAAGAAGTTGCTGCGGGTGAAGAGGAGAGCTGACAGATAGATAGATTGCTAGGTAGATAGGAGCAGCGCAGGTCAACGACAAAGCATGTGCTGCTCGAGTAATGATTTAGTTACAACTAAATACATAAGAAGGAGTGTGACTGACGCTTAGAAACAGATAACTAGGGAAGACGAGAAAAACAAGGCACAGGGATGTAGGAGAGATAGATAGAGAGAGAGAGAGCGAGAGAGAGAGATGGGGCGAGGGAGAAGGGGGGAGGCAATCGTCTCTAAGTGTCAGAGAGAATCGATGGAATTACAGTCACGTGAGCCGGATGAGCAGGAGAACGCGCCGCCCTGGCATCAGAGCGACAACAGGCGGCCTCGTGGCGCTAACAGCAACTCTCATTGAACTACTGTTAATGACCAGTGTCAGGCCAGCTCGTACTCCTCCGCAGGCCGCTTGTCCCTCTAACGGTCTCTCTAACGAGTCTTGCCTAAGATCGTCCCATTTCAATGTCTCGCCACGACTTGTCAGCAACCACAACAGTCAAGGGTACAGCCTAAACAAAGCATACAAAGTCAAAATTACGGAGTATGCCGGGTTGTAAGTAGCAAAGCTATACTAGGTAGTTGGTTGCATTCGTCGGTTGCGGTCGTACAACTGTTGTGTTTGTCACACGTAATGAGAGGCAATCGTAGAAGCTAGTATATTAACGGTACAATTGGATGACGTAATCCTCTGACGAGCCCGACTTTAGCGTCATCCGTAGTGGATAGACAGAAAGTTATGATGTGTAATGATAAAGCTTGCCCGTCAGATCTGGCAACGCTTGCGGAAATGCGTACCCATCTACCGAGCAGTGCAGCAGCTCTTCCTTACTTGTAGTGCTTAAGGCCTTGAAAACCGTCCGTACTTAGACGTAGGAAGCGATTACAGGTTCTTTCCGTTTATACAGACACAATTCAATACACGACAGCGGCAATGAAGCAGGTGGAAGGTCAGCAGCCAAGGAGCCTTTTTGTAAAATCGGTAGGCAGTCGAAAACGGTGAGTTCATTACAGTGAACGCGCACATTTGATGAACAAACTACAGAGCGACGATGGCAATTAAGGCGGACGATGATATCCCTGAGTCGCTTTCCCAGACCAATGATGGCTTGAGGGGACGAGTAATGGCTCTCCTATAAGATTCAAAACTTCATGGAGTTTTAAACGATCACCTGGAAAGTAGGCGAGCTCGAGGGGAGCTACCTCATCGAGCGCCAGCCAATTTACAGCAAACAGCGCCAGCGTCTAAATTCGATCCCCAAACTACTCGGAATATTGGATACTATCTACAAAACAGGTGTATGTAAGTGAAGATATCAAACAGGTGTATGTAAGTGAATCAAGCAAACCAATACCGATTCGTAAATTACGGTAGGAATTGAACGAACGACACGTCGCAGTTCCGTACTGCGATTGTGCAGGCAACCAACCTGTTTTGAACCTGAAAAGGTAGACACAGGTCGCCGACCTAACGGGGGTAGCAACCAATCTAACAACGTTGGTAGCAAAGAGCGAAAATCGAACCGTAAACGTTACTTGACACTTACTTTACTTGACATAATTGCGGCTTCGTTGACGCCTGCTTCGCCACTGCATAATTTCACTCGCTCTGATCAGAAGAATTGGAAAACAGTATCACTTAAAATAAATGAAATCATTCTCAATACCTCTCTTAATTGGTATTTACGAAATGTAGTTTGATCACAATCGCGCTAATTACTGTGAAAAAAACAACTATTGTGCGGGGTTGTTTGCTGACTTAAATGAGATTAATTCGTTTCTTGTTGCTTGTTTGCATACTTCCATTGCGCAGCAAATACATAATGTACTTTCAATCGAGTGGACTTTTAGCTCCGCACCTTCAACAAGATGTGGCTACACGACCTCATTCCGGGCACGATGTGTTCCGCGTATATTTGCATGCTTCTGCCCTGAGAGTTGCAGGCTGCGCTTAGCTCGTGATGCCATAAACTTTTTATCAACCGAAAATAAACTTTTAATTTATGACGCGAATAAAATTGTACATTGCTGAGCGTTATAAGTTAGCCTATTGAGCATAGTGGTACTATCTACAGTTCTAAACACGTAATCTAGCATGACAATATGAGCCATAGCCTAGACTATAGACTGGCGAATCCAACTTAAGTATTCAAACCGTAATTTTTACGCTCTGACAACCACATTTTTAGACGCTCGTAATGGGCTAAGTTGCCTGTGGCACGATATCGTCTAAATGCATCTAACGTCATCGCGTTCTCGTACTGGAATTATATAGGCTTTCTCCAGCAGAGGTATGTAGCAGCAAGGCAATGATAACCGCGTCCAACAAATTCAACCAGCACGGCCAGGGCTCGAACCAGCAAAGTTTTGCTAACCGTAGTTGCCATGGCAACGCCCCGTTTCGAACGGTGCGTTAGCCGCCTAAGCCACTGCCACTACAAAAAAATATTTAAACTAGACTACGCACATGTTGCATCATAATGCTCCGTTACCAGTTTTTATTCCGCAGATCGACTACTTGGCGCACCAGGCAGTAGCACGCTGTCTCAAGATACTACATCACCAAAGGTTCCTTTGAGCTCTGGCAGGCTTTGTCTAAAGTAAACACATAGGAACTAATTGTGCTACAAAAAACACAAGCATATATACTGGGTACTGAAAAAACGTGATTAGTTTCGTACGAGAAAAGCTTCTACTGGTGCGTTGTCGTAACGAGGGAATAATCGTTTGCGAGACCCTGACAAGATAACAACGTTACTTTGTCATCCGACCATTGCCACTCTATGTTTGTGAGCAAGGAGCTCCAACGCCTGACCACTAATAATATATATATATATATATATATATATAACTTTGTGTACTACACTTCTCTACCCTATATATAAAGGTATTCAAATCTCATTATATGTAACGAGTCTCAAGAATAAAGAAGATTGGCCCTCGTGGTAATGATGACTGCCAGTGGTAAAAAAAGTGACACGACTTTCTAAGGCGTTACGTTAAAAAATGCGAAAGCTGCTAACTCTTTGTGAACTTTTCAGCGCAATCTGGAGACAGTTCAGGTTCTGAGTGTAAAGGTAGATATAGTGACTGCCGGTTCTGCAATCTCTTGAAAGTCATAATTATCTTACGGCGACTCTGCAGTCTAGGACCTGCTAAGCTGGAAGCCTTTGCCTAAGGCGGCAAAAATGCAAAATATTTTTCGAAACTAAGGTATTGTAGCTAATGCAATACTTACCGCGGCAAGTATTTCGGCGTTCTTGCACGAATTCGCTTACATAATATTCAACATCCTGTACAGCAAGACTATATTGCATATTTTGTTGCAAAGAGTGAGGACTCTATCTAGGTCTTAAACACCAACGAATGTTGCTGTTGTTAACCATATATATATATATATATATATATATGATCTCATTATACCTTATATATATATATGATCTCATTATACCTTATATATATATATATATATATATACGTATAGTTAAATATAGTATATACTAGTACACTTGAATGCGCAAACTGTAATTGCAGGACGACAATTAACTGTGGCCAGCGCTGTGTCTTCCATTTGTAGGTAACTCTGCATTTATTTACAAACACATAACCTTAGCCTGCTGTAACGCTACCTATCATTTATCATCAATTATTTTCAGGCGTCGCTTTCGTCGTTACGTTTCTCTCTTGCTCACTTACATTATTATCTCTTCTTCTTCTTCTTCTTCTTCATAATTACCTTCACTTCGATATTAGCTCATAAATGTAATCGTATTTGTTATACTGTTAATGTGGTTATTGTTGTCGTTATCGTTGTTGTTGTTGTTGTTGAAATTGCAATTGTTGTTGGAATTACTTAAAATCGATTCGATTTGGTTTCACACCACTAAGGATAAACATAAATACTTTTTGTTATGCTAAATACATATATACTTGATACTTGATAACCAACGGAATGGATGAAATCGCACGAAAACGAATGAATGAAAAATTAATCGCCTCGCGTCGTACTCATTAGCACTGCTTCGCCGCCGCTGTCTCTCTCCCTATCGCCTGCACCGTCATAGCTTCTACACTTTGCGCTTCGTGTAGTAGTTAACTCCCTGGTAGTTAATCTCCCCCCCCCCCTCATTCTCCATTTACCCTTAATTATCATTCGTTTTCCACCACGTAGTCCTTAATCATCATCGTTAGTTGTAACTCATGCGCGGGATGCGCGGGCGGCTGGAACAGCGGGGGCGGTGGTGGCGCATTACTGTTTGCCGAATTCCGTCGTTACTGAGTAATGCAACGTCCGTATCCGTCGACCCCGACGATGTATCTGTATTGTGTGTGTGTGGGGCCGGGCCCGTATCAGCATACCTGGCTGTGCTCCTGAATCAGAAACAAGCAGCCTCTGCCTAGGTGTAATTGAGTGTCCAGTATATATATATATATATAAATGTGTTCTCCTCATTTAACCGTATTTGTCGCATATTTGCCCGGTGCTTGGTACATTACATCAATGCGTGCGAACTGCTGACGTGCGAATGGCGTATATGACTAGACGGCCCTATATATATATATATATATATATATATATATATATATATATATATATATATTTACTTCCTTTTTATTGCCTCTAACGGAAACTGGCATGTCGGCTAGATTGCCGTCACCAGGGTGATATATTAGAAGGGTGCTTGGCCCTTCTGATCACACCACAGAAGAAACACAGTCTCACAGAAGAAGTTCTACCATCGCAAATCTCCTTACTAACAGTTAACTAGGTTGTGCAGATTTGGTTTCACGTAGTGAATAATCACACGAATATGGTGCAGTCTGCACGCACTGCCATTGTCGCCGACAACTCAACGCTACTCAATAAATTCGGCAAATAGTCGTACATATGTTCATCTTAGTTAGACGATTCGTTGGTTTTCTTGCCAACGATCATTATTGCTCCGATTCTGTTCGCAAAATCTTAGTGTGAATCTTTGTGTGGATACATTAGCCACCCGACGATGACCGCACTAAGTCTGTGGCTGTGAAGAACGTGCGGCATGACTTAAGCTGTCTGAGATTAAGCCACCACCAAGACTACCAAGGCTAAGATGGGCGACAAAATAAGCGAACCGGGCACGTAAATATAAATGGATACATGCACGTATGTCTGCAGAGCCTGCACGCCTCATAGACTTGCGGTGCAACATAGTACAACCCGCGCCACTCCCACCCTCGCCTCTCCCCCACCCACACATCATTACTGGGGTTGTGTTGTTTTCCTGTGAACTGCGTGTCGTGTGCAGACATGAATAGCCCGGCTAGGCTAGGTATTCGGCATTACTGATATTAGGGCATACCCTACCTACAATCCGAATCAGCGAGCGTTTCAGCCAAGCTCAGTGACGATAGGGAACAGCAGTAAGTAGCCCAGATATATAGCCCCCCCCCCCCGGCGAGATCCGAATAACAAGCATCGTGTCGGTTACGCCGGCACTCGCTGCTTCTGCCGGCTTTTCTAATCATGTCATCCCGTACATTCACTGGCGATGCCTTTTGCTATTGTCGTAGGGAACGCACTTACTTCTAGGGCGTCAGTGTTCCCCATGTGTAAGTGTCGTATGTGCGCCAACAACCACCCTAATAATTACGACACATCTCTCCCTGTTCCCATCCGTCGGCGCAATCTCCTTAGACCTCAGATCCAGTGAAGTTAGTTGTCCCTGTTTCCCAGCGACAGCAGGTTGTAAGATTCTGTTGTCTGGAACTGTGTGTGTGTGCACATAGCACATAACGTAAAATCCAAATTGTTGATGTGAAACTGTGTCGCGTGTGAAATCACGTGCGGCTTGCCCGTGCCTCGAGTAATGACTGTATCATGACTCAAAAACCTAACAGCTATCTAGGCGTTGTGGACTCTGGTCTGTAGCATGACGTTCGTTCGGCGTCAATGATCGCTATGACAACAATAACGGCGCAATCGCATTGAAATTCGATCAATTTCATTGGCCCTAATTCTTCTTCTTCTTCTTCTGCTCTCGTCAGCCATATTTATATTTCCACGTTTACTGCACTTTTTCAACTCTACGTTAAGTTCTAAGGCTACGTATCGATCTGGTTATTGTGGCTGGGGTGTCTGTTTAGCGTCAGTCCAGATGGGATCATTGGCAAACATAAAGCTGCACTACACGTGTGATGTAAAATATCTAGTAACGCTAGTCCTTATAATTGTAGATCAACTTGTTGTTTTTGTAGTAGAACTAGTAAACTTAGTGGTAGTAATAGCGAAGTAAATGTAGATTTAAGGCGACCCGAAGCCACATCTTAAAAGACTACAAGTAAACACACGCAAGAGTAGCTACGATCGACAGAGCATCATGCTGCCCGCAGCCAATATTACGTTTCTATCATGGCTATTATTCGTATATCCTGCTAATTTGTCTATAATGTATTATTCTTCTTTTTCATATCATTGTTATTACTGTTATATTACTGGATGATAAAACGCTCTGTACTAGTTAGTATCTGACATCGTACTTGAATCAAAGCAAACGAGGAAGCATTATATATATATATATATATATATATATATATATATATATATATATAAAGTAGCTTGAACTTAACTGAAAGCACTGATGATGCTTATCAGGGGAGCTCACTTAGATGACTCACTCCGTTGCAAATGACTCGGCCAAAAAAAATAGTCAGTCCTCACCCTCATTGTAGTCGGTCACTGGCTTCGCGACCCGAAATGGTGAAAAACATATTAATGTTCGTGAATGGTTGTTGTTCCATTGACCAGCCGAGCCGCCAAATAATGGGCACATCTATCTGATATTCCGTACTTGCTCGGTAAGTACTAACTGAGTGTATCATAAGGCCGCAGGAACAGTACGGGCCGGGAGCAGCCAGTAGCTGAGCCCAACTTTAATCGAGCCGCTGCGCCTATGATTTTACCTGCTGTATTCAACACACATTTATCATCATGGTTGCCTACCACTAAGTCTGCAACTCTTCACTTCCCAACTGCAACATACTACAGTTACACGACCATGAAAGTAATGTGTGACGGGTGCATATATATATATATATATATAGCTCATATATCATACAACTAACATAGCGTTGACTATTTTCAGGAAGATAATAGCAATCATAACGGCGGTAAACGAGGTAACTCTGGATCCATTACGCCGCCAATTGTATCACACCAGGATATCCAGGAATACACTTCATGACAAGTAACTTAGACTTAGATCAATTACATATGTATATATATATATATATATATATATATATATTGCTTTCACTTAGCCTATATTCCAGCCGCATAAGTGGCATTTCGCCTCAATGCAAAAAAACTACCAGCAACATATTCTGACTATATGCCCATCATCGTCCGTATTCACTATCATTAGAATAAAAATTATAATAATACTAGTACCAATAATAATAATAATACATAACCGTCGAGTGACTTCTCAACCGGTCTTCACATACTGTGGTTCGTGCGGGCGCGTAAGGGTGAGGACAAAAAGAGGGGGCCGGTTTTCGGGTAGAATAGTGAAGGTGCTTAGTATGGAGATAATTGGACAACACTGGCGGAGTCCTTCTTAGGCAGCTGGCGCAGTTTCAGCGAGCCATCGGCACCGCAAGAGAACAGTCGGGCCTGCTCGTCGATGTACAGATTCGTGACGCCCGAGGCCATGCTTCGGAACAAGCTGTTTTTCGAGTGCTCCCCTTTGAACGAGTGATGCAGGCCGTATGCCGGTAGACTCCATATCTGTAACGTATCCGCGCCAGTCAGTTATCGCGTCGCATTCACCAATTATGTAGGTATTACACTTGTGGGAGCGGGATATTATAACGAGCGACAGACACTAAAAAATGGGTGGACGTGGGCAAATTTCTGCCAGACATACAGATTAGTTTCAAGGCAAACCTATGTATTCACTCCATCTATCTATCTGTTTATATATGTATATACATATATATATATATATATATATATATATATATATATGTATATACATATATATATATATATATATATATATATATATATGTATAAAGTTTTTTCACCGAGCTGAAACTCTGAAAGCGACTGTCGCCGGCAATCTCATCTCAGTCCGTACTTGGTTAGACGCACCCCCAAACATTTAAAAGTTCGACGTCAACCCGTTTTTGTAATCGCTAGCTAAGTAGTCAGGAACGCTGCGCTGTCTGAACACACTGGTATTCACAGCCAGCCTGCATTGAACACTCACTACGACCAAAAATGAACGCACAGGCGCACAAACACAGATATATTCGGCTCTATTTTAGTAGCATTGTTGTTGTTGTCATTGTTCTTGTTATCTGACGAGGGACGAGACGCACAAAGCTGGTATAAGAGACGTTGAAATAATGCGAAACAATACTGTGGTCAGCGGACGCACCTTAATGTCTCCGTCAGCCGAACCGGAGACAAAGAACTCCTCATTGGGATCCAGCGAAAGACATTTGACGGCTGAATCGTGGGCCTGGAATTTGTGCTGTAGGACACGCTGGCGAACGTCGATTATTGCTGTTGGTTCAGACAGAAGTACAGAGACGGAAAAGACGAGTTGGTGAATGAGAAATTCCCCCAGTAATAACAAAACACACATTTAACGCGATTTACAGGCACTCCAAGAAACCTCATTACAATCATGTATAGCGCAACAACAAATCCAGCTAGGAACAGAAGCAGCAATCTCACGTCATGCAAACGCTGCAGCTAAATCCAAAAATGCCCAAACATTCTGTACATCTGTGATAAGGCGGGGGAATGTGCTATGTAGTTATTTCCCTGCACACAATTCATGTACATTGCCGTGTCGATTCTATGAAGCTGACATAAGACAATTGCGCCGCCTGATTAAGAACGAGGACCTGTTCGACGTAATGTTTGAGGTACAAGCTACGTCGAGTCGGGCTGGGTTTGTCATTAGGCCTCCAACCCAGACTACAAATGCTAAGGTATTGCACCTGTACCCATGGAGACTTGTGAAGCAATTGAACGAATAAGAACTAAATTATTGTAAAACAAATTTGTGCAATCGAAAAAAAAAAATTGTGTACATGGGCCGAATCAAATGTGTATAAGTGAAATAATTTGTGTACATGTTGTGAATGGTATTATATCCCCTTTTATGATAAATAAAAGAGCGTTTCAATCATATATATATATATATATATATATATATAGCGAGCAAGAGAGAAAATAAGTGAAACTACCGATTCTTTAAATGACAGGTGTTGGTTTATACCGAATAGTAGAATCTTTGTACTGGACAGACGTCACTCACAGCCAGCCAGCCAACCGAATAAATAAACAAATAATTAAACAAACAAATAATTGTATGTGACTGGTGTGGACGCGACGCAGTGCAGCGCAGTGTGCTCAGTCAGCCTGTCTCTGTCTGTTTGTCTGTATGTCTGTCTACACACCAATATCCCCTTTCTTGCCGGCCGAGATAAGCAGTCCGCTGTGCGGCGCGTAGAGCAGCGCGGAGCAGCCGTGTTCATGACAGTGGAACGAGCCGATCATTGCCTTCCGCTGAGGCAGCAATGTGTCCCACAGACAGACGTTTCTGCCGTCCGACGACTGACCACCAGTCGCCAGCAGAGACGAACTACCCGCGAATGCGAACTCCGACGCCTGCTTGCTATGGCACTGCGTTGTCTGCTCGATGATGACGGTGACGACGACGACGACGACGACCACAAGGATGATAAGAACAAAGAGCAACAAGAACGTCAGAAGCAGAACCGGACCAAATGGTGCCAGTTTAGTTGTTAGTTAAGACGCTCGCCATAGGTAGACACCCAGCCATAATTTCCAGCCACTCTAAAGTTTTCGAGCTAACCCTTAGCCAAGATTTGTTCAAGACCGCTATTCGCATTGCTTCATAGACGGACCCCCATAAATACAAATCGGTGCAACGATGGGGCTCGAAACCGCGCACCTATCTAGTGTCTCATGCGGTCGCGAGGCGCAGACGAATGCACCCACCACGCCACCGGGCTCGACAACCGGATTCCAGCCAAATGCCAGTAAAAGACGCGGGCAACGGGAAATGAAGCAAAGGAAAGGGGAAGGAAACGGGCCAATACACTCACCGTTCCACGGCGATCTGAGGGAGCCTGGGGGTGGGGAGGATTTAGTTTAGTGGGTAACTAGCGGGCTTAGTGGTTTGTAAGTCCCACTATACTAGTCGTCACGCAGGCTGCTGGTGACGCAGCAGTGCATCATGTATTCCCGATTCATGTTGCTAGGCGAGGAGAGCCTATTGATCGATCAGTCCTTATTCAAATCTTTAGGCGGCTTGTTGGCGCCGTTGCCGCGATTCGCTATGCGAATGCTGAATTGGCTAGACGTCCACCAACGACCACCATTCGTGGTAATAGAGCTACTTACGAAGAACGGATGCTGGTCGGTGCGGGCAACTCCGACCTGCCACAGTGAGATGAAGCCATCGCCGTCAGTGACACCAAGCTTGTTTCCCTGCGGGTTGAAGCTAACCGAGGTCACCTTGGCTCGAGTTCCTGGTAGACGAAGCGCGCACACAGCCGAGCTGTGGACCCCACTCCCACAGGTGGACGGCGCCATCTTGGCCGCCAGAAAGGTCTGGCGCCATTGCAAGCAGCAAGATACGGAAAACAGGAAACGCAAACTCGAACTTAGTTAACGGCCAACTGCCACAACAATTCAGCATTTATTTCACCACAAAATTGGTACACAGGTTGATTCAGTTTTCACTGAATTTCAACTGCCATAACAAGAACTATATATCTACAACCAATACACTCTCGATCTGTGTCATGACCAAAACAAAGTCAAGATAGCATCTATAACAGCGACCACGGCAGCCACACCTCTATAGAAACTTTCAGGTAGAAAACTAAACAACCTAGAAAGTGACGTGGACGCCTTTTTTTGTCATTCTATAGGAACATCTATTGTCTATCTATATCATACATTAATTGTAGGCAAAATGAATAAACCACATCTAGTTATACAACTAAAGATATGGTTGTATTACACTTGCAGATACGGTCGTCGTGATTTAAACATAATTGTACTGGTAATAGCACCGACAAGTGGAATGACGTTCGAAAAAACCGCAGGTACGTGAGGTAGTCAAGATGTACAAATACTATTGTTTACTATTGTTATTTTTGCTATTGTATATACACCATATATATATATATATATATATATATATATATATATATATATATATATATTTATTTATGTGCTACAACCCGTGTTTATTTGAACTTACATAGACTTGCAGAGGGATGGGACGCCAGACGCCGTACTGAATCTACCTTGTGCTTCTTGAGCTGAAACCGACATCCCGACAAAAAACGACGTTAGCTCGTCTTTCTTTGGCTCGACGCGTTCCTTGCAATAGTGACAGCTCAGCCGTAGACACTGGCGCTGCCCGCCCCATTCCCAACATAGCCAGTCACTGCGGTCCCTCCGCCGCCTCTGACGCCGATCCATCATTGTAGCTAGCGATAGCCAGGCAGAAGCGTGGCGCGAATTTTATTGCGTTCATTGCGCCACCTCGCTTCCAATCACTCAATCGTACAAACAAACAAACAAAGCTCTACAGCATACGTGTGAACAGCCTGCAGGTTCCCAAGTTGTTGTTGTTGTTGCACACACAATGTTGTTGCTGCCGTTATTGTTCTTGCTGTTAGTGCAGAGGCTGGTGCTGGTTAGTTCACGCGAGCAAAAAATAAATACGCATCTCGCACGCGATGATGCGAAGGGAATCGACGACGACAGCGGCGATAACTAAGCAAATAGAAACCAAAGTTCGACCAAACGAAAACGTATTCCAGGACGAAGCATACGCCTGTACGCCACAAAACGCATAAGTAAAAAGTACACACTCGTTTCCTAGCCTCCCCGACTTCGCTCGACTCTGCCCGCGCATACCAGACAACCCAAACAACCCTGTTTCTCAAAGAGCGAACATAACATAGCCCCAATCTCTCGCTCTCTCTTTCCCTTGTTCTCTTCCCTGCCCCCTCTTATCATATAACTTTAAGTGGGGAACATAACTCAGCCTTCTTCAGTTTCTTTTCGTATATCTTCTACGTTTACTTTTTTGGCCGTCAGTTGAAGTCATAAAATGCAGCCTTAAACTTTAGGGCCGAATTGAAGCATATCGGGAGAACGAGTTTACGCAGATGCTCACCGAGAGCCGTGTATTGTCGAAACGTGTTTGACGTCGACGAGCGATGGTACATTGTCAAGACGTGATGACTCCTGGGCTGGATCAATTAGTTCATTATACTATACCATTTGGTATACTGTAACTGCGTGAGGTCTGTTATTTGACTTGCTTGCCGTCTTCGCATTTGCTAACCACGCGCCGCAGCATTTGATTAGCACAATAGCGTCAGTGGCGGCGTGGTCTAGGGGACTAGTGCGCTAGTCATGGTTGTCATCTACTGGGGTGTCGCCGGTTCGATCCCTGTTGTTGATCGAATTTTCGTTGAGCGAAGCTCATTGAGAATAGATGATATACTATACCGCTGAGAGTCAGGGGCCATGCTGCCACATCGACTGTTGGGGAAACCCTAGATTTCTCAACATGTCCGGCCTTCGGTGCATTGAAGATATACCTCAGGTTAAGTTCCAAGCCCGTAGGGGATGGAGAACTAAAAACAACCTTCTTAAAAAATGTTTTCATTCTAGCACAATAGCATCGACAAGATGGCGGGGGAGAAGCTCGTGTCTGGTCGCCCTCGTGAGACTCACAGGTTGACCTGACACAGAGGTAAATGTCTGCCATCGTTACGTCCTCCACACACTCGGACGCGTCAACTATTGCAACAATTAATACTGCTAATAAGATATTGTGGTCTGCTTCTTTTAGCCCGGCAAGCTAGGTACGGTCAGGAAAAGAAAATTAGGTACGCCTATTATCCCTGCTGACAGTGCTAGACGGTCTAGAAGATGACATCATGGCGGAGCTTTGACATGACAGATTTCGAGGGTAAAACAGTCAGTTGGAGAGCAAAGTTCGAAGCGAGTCGAAGACAAAGAATACGAGTACAAAACAAAATCATAATATACCTAGAGAAAGGCGATTGTCGCCAACCCACGGTGGTACGTTGGTACGCCGTCATGCACAAACGTATCAGTGCGTGCGGTATCTTTAACATTGTTTCAACCTTGATTACAATGTTTACGCTATTAAAATACGGCTGCTCTCTCTCTCCCGCTGACACTGCTGCCTCCTCTAGCAGAGATGGCCGACACTTGCAGTGACCAACTAAGAAACCAAATAGAGTAACCAAAGTAGAAACATATACTGTGGAGCCACGTAGATCAGCGATAACGATACGAACTTCCCTTCGAACGAGTGAGCGGTAAACGGTGCACAAAATTAGTAGTATTGTTAGCAGTCGTTCTCCGTAATTAGATAGTGCATTGTGCTAGATCTTACTTGGGATTAGTAAGTCGCATGCATACGCTACACGGATGCAACAATTCCGCTATGGCGGTTTTTCTTTTGGGGCAGTAAAATCAAAGTGGCAACGACTACAAACGCTACTTCTCGGACCAGATTGTCGGTCGAAAATGCAATCTCTCATGCAATGTATATATATATATATATATATATATTTATATTAGGACCCAAGCACTATTGTATTGACATGGTGGTGTTACACACAGTTGCCAGTATGATTTAAGTTATTTCGATGCGGGATCGTTGTTGTAGTCATCATCACCACCATTCGTATGACCTGCAGCATCGCATTCATATGCTATCGAATATTAGATAGACACTCCGACATGTCGAGGTCGGACAGATCGGGCAGCAGATTAACAAAAAGCTATTCTTGTGTATGAATGCTAGCAAAAATCGTAAGGGTTGTAAAGTTAAATACCTCAAGAGGGGGCTTTCCGTTAGGGGTGGCGACTCTCTGGGCGTCGACAAAACGAACAAATACGGAGTATATCGGTTAATACATTTGCCACTTCCACGCAACGCCACCGCCACTCGTCGCAATGCTGACTTTACTATTACATCTACAATGGCCACTGCTACTGTTACGGCTACTGCTACTACTAATACAGAATAATATAGAGTATCGCCAATTAGTATAGTATTGTAACGAGAATTGCAATATTCGAAGCAGCACTTATGAATTTCGAATTATGATTAGAATACTATAGTAGAACTCGAAATTATATCGACATTACATGTAATAATAATAATATTTAAATATAAAATGTTTTATTTATATTTCAGATATCACAATTACGAATATATCAATTATATAGTATCTACAATATTTTTGTATAATTATTATTACAGCTTAAGTAATGGTGACCACTCAACATCATGTTGGCGTCGCTGCCTCTATGTAGTTCCAACGACACCCTCACTACACTCGACCACGACACACCGAGCGAGGGTGTCGCTCCGCTCTGACCTCAAAGGGTTTTTTGTGTGGAGCTCTTTTCTCACTTTGAGTGCATCCTTGCCCTAAAGGCCAGTCGACATGATGATGATGATGATAATAATACCAATAATAATTACAAAATATGTAGTAGTAACAGTAGCAGGACGCTGAGTAGCAATTGTAACCAGGCTAGCAAGTCTAGTCAGTACCTAGAGCTACCGAATCGTTAGGACAAACAAACGGTTAGAGAGCCCGAATGGGTGGGGCAAATGATTGTGACGTGGTTGTGGGGTTGTGGGCTGCTACTGATGATGTTGGTGCTGTTGCTTGCGTGAAACACCGAAGCCCCCAAAAAAACAAAGTCGAACAGTTTCGTGTGTTTGTTTCGAAAACAATGCATCGGTCGGCGTCAACAACGTTGGCTGTTTCTGACCTTCTGTCAGCACGGAATATCGGTATATATATGCTATTCAAAGTACAATAATATATATAAATTATTATTCCGTTTTAGTAAAAGTAAATAAGCTAATAATACACTATAAATGCAATTTTAGGGGTCATGCTTAAATCATGCAGATATATATATATATATATATATATATATATACATATATATCTGCTTGATTTAAGCATGGTCCCTAAAATTGCATTTATAGTGTCTTATTAGCTTCTTTACTTTTACTAAAACGTAATAATAATTTGTATTTATTGATTTACTTTGAATAGCATATAACCATCTCGTAAGGTCTGTGCAATGTGTATATTTAAAAACATTAATTAATTTACCAGCATATCAACGTGTAGTTTGATTATTACCACATATATATATATATATATATATATATATATATATATATATACAATGTCTCATTAGACTTCCTATATCCAACTTTTTGCAGAGATCGCTGTCCTGTAGAAAAATATTATTGCTATATGTCTATAGAGGACAGAAATACAAATAAACCTAGAGTTAACCTTTCTTGAAATACTAACTATAAATAGCAGGTGTCACTGACCCCTTTAGTATAATCATAATTGTTGTAAGGAACTGTAACTGATGTGAAACTCTATTCACACTGCACGCAACATATAAAAATACATTGTTATAATGCATACAACAAGATGAAACATCTTAAACTGTTGATACAATGTATCCGTTTGCATTCTAAGATTTTTCACAGAATGGCCCACGTATATAAATGTGCGTACACACTGATTAAATGATGATTCTATATAATATTGTAATGCTTAACAGTTCCGTGAGATCTATATATATATATATATATATATATATATATATATATATATATATATATATATATATATATATATATATATATAAATATAAATATATATACGCTATCTAGAGATATGTATATATACAGATAGCGTAACTGGTTCGCCAGACCTAAGAACTTACCGTTTTTACCATGAGTCTGCTCCGAGAGAGCACAAACTCGCAGAATTGCGGGTGGTGACTTCCCGGAAAATGCAGATTTTTCAAGTTCTACGTCCACCACCGCGAGCAGCATGCGAGTGTTTATGATTATGATTTACTATCGCTTATATCACAGGTCGTGCTACCGTAGATTCCTTTCATTTAAAATAATTTTTCTCTTCATTGATACGGACTTTACGCTGTATATATATATATATATATATGTGTATATATATACATATATGTATGTATATATTATTATATAATTATATATATATATATATATATAGATATATAAATATATATCTATGTATTATAGATATATAGATATATATATATATATATACATATATATATATATATATATATTTATAATATATATATATATATATAAATGTAAACATGTTGTGTGGATGTAAGAGCTACGTACAATGAGGCTTTTGCCGTGTGACCTGAAAGAGGTGATGATGGAATTGGGACGGCAACGGCGCTAGCGGCGTGGACGCGTGCGAGCCGACTGGGTTGGCAGCTGCTCCCAGCAGTTGGCGATCAATCGGGTGCTCGATCACTAAGTACTCGCTGGCAGAGCTGCTTCCCGCAATAGCGTCTGGACTCCTGCAGGAACGAGCCGACGGATCGAATCAGATGTATTCGGACGTATATTAATATACGTATATTTATATGGATATTTTGTACACGTATAATTTTTTCAATATAATCAATCACTTACGGTTGGAACATGACATACAGTATATATATATATATATATATATATATATATATATAAATCTAGACTATTTTTGTGTCCACGTACGTATTACGTATGTACACAGTAAGTCCAGTAAGACGGCTTCAAAAAAGTTAGCAAATTGTTTTGGCGCAAAATGTGTTTTTTTTTGGCGTGAGTTGGTAGTGTTCGCATTGAGTTTAAGTGATTACAGTCAGTATCAAATATTCTCTCAAGACTCATATCCACATAAATTGTTCGCCCGACCTAGCATCTCCAGTCTGTGGTTGGCTACAACTGCTAGACCAAAATCGCACCGTCGAAAGCTTTATCTTTCCAAGTGAAATAAAAAAAATATATTCAAAACGTAGCTTTCTGCTAGGCCACATGTGACAGTGCAACAAAGAAGTGCGTGAGCTCAACAGCGCGGGCTTAACCATACCTGTTAAGAATGTCGAATTCAGCCTCATTTTCCAGCCAACCGACATCATCAAGTAATCCCGAAATGTCGAGCTCCTGCATGTCCTTGGGAGTAGCCACTGTAATGATGCCTGACGTACTGCTATTGTAGCGATTCACGCAGAAAGCCGAGATACTCTCTTGGTCCTTGTGGATCACCCGGATTGGACGGATCGCGGCTTCAGCCTCGTCCTCCATGCCACTATCTGCCGGCTGTCAGTGTCAAGCGGATATGTGCATGTTAATAGACGCCCTATACATTTAAGTACGAGCGTATAGGTATATACATTCTATGATTTATAATAAGTATCAAATAGTAATTCTGAGGCAAATCAGATGAGACCCGAGAGAGGATGGCGATCAATCGAATAACACGATCAATTGAAAAGACAAGTTACTCCAGAAGTGTCTGTGACAGTACTACACTATAACTACCACAACGGTAATTTCTCGATCTGGGTCGCACACCGTGATAGATGTAAGGCGCTGCCTCTTAGAAGTATGCGCCTCATTATCCATAATTTACATCAATATTAAATGTCTAATTGTTTATATTTGAGAATGATTGTTCCTTAATCCCTTCTCCGCTCCCACCCAGCCACGATCGCGTCCACCATTCGCCTGGTCAGCCACGGTGGTAAAAAGGACACGTACCATAAGCGGAGGCCTCTTTGGTGGCGAGAAGATGTACTTGATAAAGTACTCCTGGCATTCCTCCTGCCGAACAAGATAGTTCCACAGTCTCCTCGTAGACCGAGCTGCGTGGCCGTGGCCGCTCCGCTGAAACGGTGTGTTGTCGAGCTCGAGCAGCACCTTGTATTTGTGGATCGCCGGGCCCAACGATACGAAACTCGCGACCGCCATGTTGGGCAGAAGATCGACCGGCTTGGGGCCTTTGTCGAGCTGATCACGCTGCACGTTGTACCAGTGCTGGACGGCCTTCAGCGACGCGTGTATTAGTGGGCTGGCGACCGGCAGATCGCCGAAGTCGATGCCGGCCGTCTGTAGGAATCGGGTGACGTTGCGCAAGATCAGCTTGAGAACGGACAGATTCAGAATGCCCCACGCAAACTGCTCCTCAATCGAGTCTCCAGCGCACGCCTTCGGTTCCCTACCATCTCTGCCATGCTGTGATTTGCTGTCATCGAAAACGTCGTCCTTGAAGTCATCTTCAACCTCGTCCTCTTCGATATTCTCCGAGGAATCGTAGTCAACGACTTGGAGGTTCTCCTCGAGGTGCGGCTTTGAGAGTATCCGCACGGCCTGTGAGATCGACACATCGGCATGGCAGGTATGTTGCATTGTTCTCGATAATCCTCTCGTCCCACTTCTACCCTATTTATTTATTTAGTACGTCTAGTTACAGTTACTGCATATACCTACTGGCTAGTATGTGTTAATAATAACCTAGTAATAACGCCTAGTGGAGCATTAAGTTGTTACCAAACATGGATGTATTACGTAGAGTCGTGTATCAAATTAATCCCGACAATTTAAATTGTCCCTGTAAAGTGCACATTCTTGTGATTGTTTGATGGACGTTAATCACAATACTAAGTTCTCAAGTCAGTAAACGTGAGAATTAGAGGAGTGGATATTCCAGGATCCTAATTTTTGCGAATACTTCTTAGTGTGTATGTTTGCCTTCTTGTAGCCAGCATAAGTATTTTTCAGACGAAGCAGAAGTTTCGGCCATTTATTTTTAATTATTTAAATTCAAACGTGGTCACCAACCAAAAGTGATATGCGCCCTGATATGGGCGCATAATATGCTGCACAACGCGTAAGCTAAATCAGGCGCTATACCATAAGCTTCCTGTCTGAAGATGTTGCTAATTACAAGGGGGAGCACTTAGATGGGCATTACAAGCTGCCGCTCTGACGAAGACGGTCTTCTCCATGCCATAGACCATGATTCGACCAAGAATGTAAGACACTAAATAAAGTAATATGCCCACGTAAAAATAGAAATCGGACTGACCTGAATCATCTGGCAACGCTATAACGGATTTTTAAAAAATCAACTAAGGAAATACTACTAGAAAATAGAGCAAGGAGTCGCTTGTGCCCAGCAAAGCTTACCCTACCAAGGCCGCTTATAAACGGCATCTAATTCTTCAAACGATGAAAAATAAATCGCGTATTTCACTTCCCTACTACACACAGTGACGTTAGTTTGCCGGAGGGCCACATACGTGAGACTCGAGAGAGACCAAAACATGCTCTTTTTACAGCGAGGAAGTACACTGACAATTGGCGTAATAGCATAGGCATCGTCCTAGGCAGTGCCATATGAAGAATACTGACCTGGTTGCTTTGGTTGTATGCGGTAATATGACAGATGTATACCAACAGAAAAGAATGGATTTTCACTAGCAAATCGACAGAAAACCTTATTTAAGTAAAATGATACGCTACGTAGCAGAGGATTTTAAAAACAACCAAATGACGTATACTGCTTTTATAGACTTTAAATCTTTGCATTTGACTGCGTTCCTAGCGATTGCATCCTAACAACAATTCGAAACAAGTTAACATCAGATTTTGTCGCCAGGATCTGCGTCGAACCCGCAGGTTTCTATACAGACGACTCCCTTCGACCTGATGAAATAACCTTAATAACCTTTGGAGGTGGAAACACTCTCGTCTGGGGCGTTACCGTGACTGACTCTTAATCACCTTCAATGGTGAGTCACGGCCCTGCCCAGGTTCGCAGGCGGAGAGAAATAAGTGTTTGAAATATGCAACATTATCGAATATTCTAAAGATTTTCAACCTTTTACCTTTGAGACCCTAGGGAACCAGGTAAAATTACTGATTTTTTTCCGCAATGGCTGTCATTGGATATACAATACGGTAACGCCATGGCCGTGCTTGGCACCTTGTCCAGGGGGTCGAGACCAGGTTTAATGTAGTTTGTTCTCACGCTGACTGGGAAACACTTTTTTACACTGGATTAGAAGTTAAATGAATATATCCCTATGTATATTCACCATATGCCGTTAGTGCTCGTGAGGATGTCGCTAAAAAATTAAAGCTTGCTGCTAGTTTTAGTTAGTTAAGTTTTACACAGGCCCTTGCTTGTAATTTTCCGAAATCAACTTACAATTGACTGTGTGGGTGCCACAAAAACTTCTTTATATGTAGGCCGAGCTTCATTTCGGTCAACCGCGGGTGGCGAAGTAGGTGGCTTCTCCGACGCAAACTGTGGCAGAATCTTCATATTCCATCGTAGTCGCTGCCGGTTGATCGCATCCAGGATGCTTATGTCCTGACCTAAGAGTTTCCAAAGGTATACACATTAACAAACCATAGGTCATCTTCACGGACACTTTTCTCAAAAGTTTAGAACAAGTGGACGACCGTTTTTCAGAGTACTGCTAAGAGGAGATGCATTATAGAGAAGTTTTAAATGCGCGCCACTTTTCTAGCGTCGACTCAGACGAACTCGTGCAAAACCTGACAAATTGTACACGCTTGTCAATCAACGCAATAACCAAGACATAGAAAATCAAATATATGAACATAAGACATAGGAAATCAAATATATGATCATAAGACACAGAAAATCAAATATATGAACATAAGACGCAGAAAATCAAATATATGAACATAAGACACAGAAAATCAAATAAATGAACATAAGACATAGAAAATCAAATCTATGAACATAAGACACAGAAAATCAAATATATGAACATAAGACACAGAAAATCAAATATATGAACATAAGACATAGAACATCAAATATATGAACATAAGACATAGAAAATCAAATATATGAACCTAAGACACAGAAAATCAAATATATGAACATAAGACATAGAAAATCAAATATATGAACATAAAACATAGACATAGCTACTTGTCACTTCATCACACTAGAGCCCCCGACACATGTCGAACGCGTCGAGGCACGTCGACCGGTCAATCTGTCACTAGGCCATGACTCGAGAGATGAGAGAAGAGAGAGAGAGAGAGACATAGAGATAGAGAGAGACTCACCACCGTCTCCGGCGGCATTCATGTTTTGTGCGTTCGCGCCTCCCCCTCCTCCAGCCTGAGCCGCCGCCGCCGATGACGACGACGACGATCTGTTCTGGCCGCTTCCCGGTCCTGACACGGCATTTGCGGCCGCCTGACTCATGGGCCCGCCACCGGCGCCGGCGGAGGCGACGCCGCCCCCTCCGCCGCCACCGCCACCGGTACCGCTGCCGGCCATATGCACCTTGAGCACTTTCTTGGCGCCGCCGCCAAACAGCGCCGCCCACATCTCGTCGGTCATCTTGTGGCTGACGAGGCGGAACAGCACGTGGCTGTCGTGCGTGGCGAGCGCGTGCACGGCCAGCGACAGGTAGACGGCGACGAACGCCTCGCAGAGCAGCGTGTGCAGCTTCGGCGAGTCGTCGTCGCGGTCGCGCGCCATCAGCGCGCGCAGACTCTGCACGCCGGGCCACTTGGACGGCGCCGACGTCGGCAGGAGGTCGCCGGCCGACGCCGAACTGAGGCGTTCGCGCGTCTGCGGCGTCACCAGACTGAGGCCGGCGTGCAGCGTGCCGTAGAGCACGGCGGCCTGCGGCCCGCCGTTTTCGTCGTTGTCGCATGGGCCGGCGCCACTCCCGCCGCGACGCCCGCACCCGGCCGCCTGCCGTCGGTGCGACGGCAGTTTGTCGCTGTCGCACAGCGCCTGATAGATGCACGCCGACAGTGAAAGACTGAGATCGCGAAGCACGAGCACGCGCGTCAGCTCGCCGCGCTGCGGCAGCTGCAGCGACAGGTCCTGCGTGATCGTCTGTAGGATGTCGTGCGCCAGCGACTGGACGTGCCGCACCGGATCGGCGACGACGGTCTTGTTCGACGCCACGCTGGCCGCCAGCAGCGGCAGGCTAGTCGGCACCGGCAGCGGCGATGCCAGCAGTGCCTGAGGCGTGCGTGTTTGCTGCAGCTCCTGGAGCAGCAGGTTGAGCTCCATGCGGACGGCGGCCAGTCCGCCTCCGTGTGCGCCGTGCAGCGCCGAGTAACTCAGCATCGTTCGCAGTAGAGCCTCATTTGCCTGCAAGCGTCGCGAGAAAGGGTGAACATGAGAGAGAGATAGTAACTTCTACTACTACTACTACTAGTAAAGTAAAGTTTTCAGGCTGACCCTCAGCCAAAATTTAACGGGGCTTGAATCCGCGCACCTATGTGTCTCCTTCGGTTGCGAGGCGGAGACTTAATCCACCACGCCACCGGGCTCGACAACTTCGACTACTACTACTACTACTATACTACAACAAATCTAGCAATCATCCCTATGATACGTTCTTATCCAGCACCCGTTCTTATCGCCGAGTTGTTACGTATGTTTTTCACTTATTCCCTACATTTATCGTTTATACATTTTTACAGGCTTCATCCATTAGCGGCCATTCAAGTAACAGTCGAGACTGATGGTGTGTGTGTAGGTTCCAAAAGGATCGAGATGAACACCATTGCTCGCGCTACTCTACCTTAAGCCAATGCTTGCGTCGGGCGGCTCGATCCAGTTTGGCCTCAAAGTCCTTCTTGTCCTGGAGTAGCACATCATGCAACTTCATGGCGTCTTGCAGTGCATCGCTAGCCTCTGCTGTGCTTGGGCCAACGAGCTGGTCTGTCGTATCGTTGACACCGTAGTTGCAGAGTTGTCGGAGGGCGGCTACACACTTCTCTAGCCAGACGTACAGTTGAAAACGCAGAAGTCCGCCATCAACCTCCAGTCCTGTAGCCAGCGTAGAAAGCTCCTCCATCATGATCTTGAGGCATGCGATGAACTTAAGCTGCTGCGCCATAACATCAATCAATGCGGATCCCTTGTGAGCAACTGCTTCGGCCGTAACCGTGACGGACTGCAAGTGATATAAGTCATGAACAAGCAGACATTTAATGACATTCATGTAGCTCGCTGTTTGAATGTGTCCGAATAGTTCATAGAAGATATGTAATGTACTTACAGCCGTACTGAATGCCCCCACAAGCATGACTTTTCGCTAACTCTCGCATATCTGACTTGAACAAGTCGTACTTTCAAGTAACATAGGCGTTATTGTGCTATGTATGAGTATGCTTTTTGGTGGCTTTGATTGTTTTTAGCACAGCAATGTGCATTCCCACGTACAGACCTTGTCCACATCGCTGGACTGTGACACTTTGCGATGGGGGAATGAGGTGCCATTCATTTGCCGATCACTCTTTGGAGCATCGGCTAGCGGTTGACTCCAGTCGAAGTCCTCAGCGCGGCTACCGTTTGTATTCGACACCACTGGCTGACTCCAATCGAAGGCATCGGCCTGTTGCCGTTCAGGTTGCGACCAATCAAAATCGCTCGCCTTTGGAACGTGGAGGTTAGAACACAAACACACTGTTAGTTTTTTTAAAGAAACCAAAGAACGAAAATATGGCCATATGTAAGTTTGCAGGTACGCGTACCCTGGATTGGCGGTTCCAGTATAATAATTAATACCATACACATAGTAGAGATTGCATTTCCACTCGTAAAGCAAATTCGTACCAAAGTGTTACTAGTGTAACCTAAGAATATCAGTTAATATGCATTCTGCCCATAAATGTACGAGAGCGACCGATAACCCTCGGCATGGTGAGCCGAAGGGTATCGGTGGCTTATATATATATATATATATATATTAGATTTAGACTGTTGTTTATTTGCGAAACTGCATTACAAATGCTTAAGCTTTCGAAGTTTATATATTTATATCTATATACATATATATGAGCAGTCGTGGCCCTAATAGCCCGTGCCTTTTGCGACGAGACGACAGGCGTACTCCAGTCGAAGTGTTCAGCCTTGTCGTCGCGGCCGTGATGACCGCCCGTCCTGTCGGCGGGAAGCGGCGACGCCTCCTCTTTGGACCCGAACAACGTGTCGGCCGACTCCGACCCGTCGAGTTGGCAGTCGGGCAGCCTCGAGAGCACCTCGAGCGCCAGCGGCGGACAGCCGGCACGAAAGTGCGCGTGCGCCGTCGTGAAGAAGAGCCGCCGTTCGAGTGGCGTGATGGTGTCGGCGCCACGTTGACCGTCATCAGCCCCGCCGACAACGCGCCTCCGCCCCTACTTCCAACGCCGCCCATACTTCCGCCGCCGCCGCCGACGCCGCCCACGCTGTTGGACACCGAGTTGAAGCCGCTGAGCATGATGGCGCGCGACTGGCGGCGGTCCTTCATCAGGCGGGCGAGGTTGCGGCCGCACGACGAACGGGTGCGTACGCAGGTACAGGTAGAAGTTGAACACGGCCGGATCGGAGCCGGCCTGCTCCTTGCCCTCGCCTGTCGGCTCGCGATAGGCGGCGTGCGAGCAGCCGATGTCAGTTTGCAGCAGCGTGGCGAGCGCGTCCTCGTACCGCTTCAAAATCCAGAACGTCATCGAGCGAATGAACGGATCGGGGTGCGCCCATCGAGGCGTGGTAGTCTTCGCCCTTGTCGTTGCATCTAAACAGCATATACACACACGAAGCATCACACCAGCAACGATGATGATGATGACGACGACAACAACCAGAAACAAAACCCAATATTGATTTTATGAATGGCAATACGCAATTGCCATCGCATTAGCCGAAGGTGTACATATTATGATATAGATGTATATATATATATATATATATATATATATATAGGTCATACCTGCTGTGTTTATTAGTAGCATGCTCATTAGTGTTAACAGTACACATTATAGTTGTCATCATTACAAATGCATATACATATGTCCTGGCATGGGCTAAAACGCAACGTTTTTATGCTATCTGAACTCAAACGCATTATGCCCTCCTTGAGTATTTTTCACAACACATTTAACACATCGAAACAGCCTGGATAAATCATCCAGGCACACACACGCCTAGGCGGACGCTAACAAGACAGCACCCAGTATTGTTACTATGCAGGTAGCACCGGTAATTAACAACGTTTTTAGGCGGGCAACCACCACCACCAGCGTACTCACCCTAAAACGTGGCTATACACGATCGGCTTTAAGCTGTCGGGATATGTCTCCACCTCGCCTCCGTCGTACAACCGTACCAGGACCATCGCCAGTTGGAGATCATCCAAATTATTCAGACACACCTGCACGGCTGACTTGAGATCGTTCGCCAACAGGAAGAACGCGGCGGCATGCTGAAACTTCTGCTTGCCAAGCAGAGCGTACGCGTTCTTGAGCGCCGCTCGCCGCCACCGGTCTTCGAAGAAGTTGTTCTGAAGAACTCCGTCATCTTCTTGTCGTTGACCGAGCGAAACAGTCCCGTAAGGATGTTCTTCTTCTTGAGAACCATGTAGTAGAACGACGCGTCGAGCGGGTTCTGCTGCGCCTGGAACGCGCTCTTGGCAACGCGCTCGATGAGCTTCTTGAGAGCGGCGTTGTTCTTACACCACCAGCCGACGCCGAGATCTTTTAGATCGGTCCACTTAAGTTGTTCTGGTTGAGCACGAGCTGGATGAGCTCGTCCTGCGTCTCCGAGTGGAACGCCCACACGACCGAGTGAGCAGCGAGGCCCTGTTTCTGGAGCGCGGTACGCTCCGACAGCGGCAGGCACCGCATGAGGTACGTGTGATGGCGCGTGGCGAGCAGATAACGAAGGCCCGAATCATCTAATGCCTCCGTCGCTGCTTCAACGTTGACGGCTGAATGATGTGAGGCGTTCTTGGTCGTCGACGCTATGGTTTTCATCATCGTGCGGATAAAGAGGAGACACACAAACAAACAAGCATATGATGACCAATACTGAACGCGCATGATTAGCGTGCTTATGCGCCCAAGTTCCACGCAGATACACAAATAGATAGTAAGTAACAGTCGTTTATGTCCCTAAAACAAAACAAAAGCTATTCAGCAACGTTTATGTCCCTAAAACAAACAAAAGCTATTCAGCAACTAATATACTAACCAGCTGCGTTCTGTGAGAATCGCTCGGTAATACTGGGCTGGAATGAAGCGACGGAGTCTGCCAGGGCCAACAGATGTACCTGGTCCAAACTTGACAGGCCCGGAAGGCTGCAGTGGGTCAACACCTGTATATGGAGCATGCAACAAAAGTGAACTGGAAGTGAAGTAGGGGTCTCCTCCGGTAGGGCTTCCGGCATTCCCGAAGAAAGTTGTATTAATCCCCATAAGTGCTTGCCAATATATATATATATACATACTGTCCCGGTAAAAGGCACTAGCATTTGAAGTAATTATCTAACATGCATATATATATATATATATATACAATACTAAAGTATAACTGCCTCCCAATGCGTTCCAGAAGGGTTCATACAATAGCATTATGCATGTGTGCAAATGTTGCGATGGGTACAAAATATTCGAAAAAAATATCCATCGTGTTGCAGACAAATATGTGACGACTCCCACCGGTACAAATCAGTGTTTATATATATACACAAAACGAGAGAGAGAGACAGATATATACATGTGTCCCCGTACCTGAGTAAGTATGTTGGCCTGTTGTGTGCCGAAATGATTTGGATTACGACTAGTCCTCTCTGAGGCGGAATGTGTCCTGGAACGACCTGCGGAATCTTCGTTGAGCGCATTAAAGTTATCTGTGTTGTCATCGAACAGCATAGCGTAATCGTCTCCCTGTTCGGAGCCGTCCTTGTCGCCGTCGATGTTCCCGAGGCGGCTTTCGCCTTCTGGTCTTTCGCCTGCTCCTGACTCAGCACCTCGGCATCGGCCTCAAGCAATTTGTACAACGGTAGAGGCGGGATTGAGGTAATCTCGACGTAGTCGAGGTGGACTTCCTCGGTGAACACGTTGTCGCCGGTGCCCGGCGACGCTTGTGGCGTCGTACCGGCGGGTGCCGCCAACGAATACGTGCGACTCTTTGTCCAGCTGTCCTGCGACAACGCCTGACGCTCCTTCTGGCTGCTAGTGCCTTTGCGTATGCAGCGCACGAGGTGAGCAAGAATGGCCTTGACCCGCTTAATCTTACCGAAAGCCAACAGCTCCATGAGCTGTTTCGGGTGATACTGTGGCAGTACGGGGCAGGCCAAACGGCTTGTCCTCAAAAAGTCCGAAATCAGGAAGAAGCTCCTTGACTAGCTGAGTTCCAGCGAGGGCAGCGCCTGCGGAGCCGATTTGACTTAAGGCGTTTGCGCAATTTTATCACTGAGCTTGGTTGCGTTGGCCACAACCTGAAGCGAAGCGTTCCGTGTGAGGTTAGCCGAGCTACCCATCCGAAGTTGGGTCTCCTGCACTCGACTCATGAGGTCGTCTTCCTGGAGACACCGCTTCGTGTAGATCGGATCGCTGAAGGTCTCCTCTCGTATTCTTGTGCACCACGCAGTCTTCGGCTAGCGCCCTTTTATGGGGCTTCCACTGAGAGTAGACGTGCATCTCATTGTCCATAGCCGACAACGAGAATGCCATCACGAACCCACGACAGCTGCATGGGCAGCGCCGGAAGACCGTCGGCAGTACGCAACTCCAGACCACACGGATCTGCATCCAACGCAGACGACTCGACTCCATTTGAGGTGCCATTGAGGACCTCTGCTTCAGCAATGGCCGATGAAAGCTGGCCCTGTAACGAAGAAACGAAGCGTTTTAGCTAGACCGGGGGCGACCAGAGAGCCACTTCATTCCATTATTTTCTTATCAAGGCAGAGATGCTACAACACGGCTAGCTTGCACCATCGACTGGTCGAGTTTTTTAGGCGAGCTTCGACGATTAGTTCATTCAATGGGGTGTTCCAGGACGCTATTTCTTTTTTCCATTGCCTGGGCCGTGTTGTAGAGAAACTGGAATATATATATGTATATATATATTGCCTCTATTAAACGGAATGAGTGATCTGTGCGACTCTCAGGCTCGCTATAGTTACAATTATATAACAAGATGTATACAATTATCTTGTCATGAACTCGAATAAGAAAAACAGTATGGCTTGCCCACACCGTGACCACAGTAACTCCGTTGTTGGATAAGAAAATTTGACTATTATGGCACTATAACCCTTACTCGCCCGATTCAGTTCTGCTGACTATTTTATATTCCCCGATTGAAAAGACAAGTTGAAAGTAGCGGTTTGTACCTCGCTATTTCCAGGCATTCAGCAAACCGCTGCGCTCTCGTCAAAAAAGAGCCAAAAGTAGTCTTGACATTTCCACCCGGAGACTGCGCGAACGTGCAAGCCAGTGGTCTGAGTAAGAGTGGTGTATATATAAGGGGGAAACAATAAAGCGTTACTACTATAGTGTTACGTGTTACAACTATGTGTTCTGTGTACTTCTGTCAGTCGTAAAACTTAGTATATGCCGACTGTTTTGCCAACGGCACGTTTGTACTGTAACGTCTGAAACGCGAACTCACCCAGTCGAAGCGCTGGTCGACGAAGGTGCGGCGTTACACTGCGCGATGTCGTACGACACAGGCGCATAGCATCACCTTAGGGCCCAGCGCCACGGTGAGGATATGCGAGCCGTCCTCCGACGAACCAATCGAGCTGCATCAGCGATTCTGAATGAGCACGCACTGATTGCCCTGCTCGATGATCGACTTCTTAAGCGTCTGGAGAGTCGCGTAACTGGGCACGAGAGCATGCGACTGAGGTCGCTCTTCGACGACGACACGGCGAGGTTTTGCACGATATGATCCATCTGCACGCGATTTCGAAGGTTTGCGTCATACATTGACGTCAGGTCCACGTCGTCCGCCCCACCACCGCAGTAGACGCGGGGCAATTGAACGTTGCGGAAACGAATCTGCAATCGTAGCACAAATCGATCGATCGATATCGACACAATTCGACAGCATGCAATCAACCCGTCAACATAAGTTTCCAGATTCATTAATAAATAGAAATACATCGAACAAAGTTATATCAGCTCTTCCTAGAAGTAATACGAAATAATAGCATATAAAAAACAATATGACTGCATATATTCTAAAAATGTTGCTAAGTTTTCCGGTGGTA
>QVRM01006448.1:0-22787 GCA_003439945.1 Dermanyssus gallinae
GCTCTTGTTTATTGGAGCTTGTTGTAGTTCTTGTTTATTGGACCTGTTAATTGGCGCCACGGCGATAATGAAATGTAATCAAAGGCCAGAGAAAAAGAGAAAGAGCTGCCTTACCAATGGGACTATTTAGTGGTGGTAGTTAGTATAGTAGTAGTAGTAGTAGTAATAGTAGTATGGGCGTGACTCATCAGTCAATCACTCGTCCGCCAAAAAGTCTACGTTTACAGTGAAACCTGTATATGTTATCAAGCAAACGGTCAAAGCATGCCTCTTTCAACCCTCTTTCTCTCGGACAACACCCTCCTTACTCTAGAACACCAACACCACCAACAGCAACAACACAGCGTGTTGCTGTCACTGCTAGAACGATTTGATTACTGCTGCTAGTGTAGCACGGCTTTTTTGTCCGGCGCTTCGGCGCTTCAATCGGTCAGTTGTTAAATGAACTTGATACGTAAATATATACCTGAACATCAGGAACAAAAATCAGCAAACCATCGAGACGAAGGACAAAGAATGCGGACGACCGCTAAAGACATACAGAGGGGGTCGGGGTTCAGGCAGTAAGTATCGAACTGAAACGCCGGCGACCTCTCATACCAAATGCATGCAATGATCAAGCCGTCAATCATAAACATTGAACCATTCTATCAGCGCCTATCGTCCAGTTCAGGGACATCATAAGAAAAAATAGAAACGAAGATTTTATAATAAGAGTTAAGTTAACCTAGGTTCAGCGGTGCATCGCGGTCAGAAGAATAAGGAGAGAGATCATATGGTCAGCCTGGACAAAAGTCTTCATTCAGAAATTCCACTAATCAATTACTCACTCTAATCTTCTAACGGAGAGTTCAGTCCCCCAGAGTTCAGTCATGAATAAGACGATCTATCGTAGAAGAACTACTAGGCAAATCAACAGCAACGCACATGGGCCCCGGTTGCAACATTGTTTCCCTATTCATGTCCCGCTTACACCAGTGCAGCGGTTGCGCCGTTGCAGGTCAGCACTGTTTCTCCTTTTTCCGTCTTCTGCTCCTCTTATTATTTTCGCCGTCGTTGTCGTCGTCGCCTATAGCTGATGCCTGGCGCAGAACCGATCAAGAAGATAACCGATTTTTGAAACAGCAGATGATTGCACAGTGAATTATGGCTCACGGTTTCGTCGGGTCGCTGCGTCACACTGCGATATTGTCTTGACGGTCTTATCCGCTAGGCTGCTGATGCTTCCGTGTGTGCACTTTAAAAGGCGATCGATCCTGCCGTAAGTGTGCATAACGAAGGATCGATCTATAGAAGGAGAAGCAGAAGATCATGAAGATGAAGATGGAGATGGAGAAGCACAGTCGGATTGATTGTCACGTGTCACATCACACTCACAAGGTCCCGAGTCGGCGAGTCACCGCCGCGCATAGTCTCAGGCAACACACACCGTGACATCTCGACGATGACACCTCAAATCATTGTACAGCGTACAAGTAAATCCTGGTAACACAGTCGAACACAGTTGAAGTATTAGCAGTAGCAACGACTGTGGTGGTGGTGGTGGTGGTGGTGATGGTGCATATACTGATGCTGGCAGTAAGCAAAGCACATGCATATAGCAAGATAATTAATACAAAAATAATCATAATTACAAAATACATTCATAACAAAAACAGCAATAATAAAAACAACAGCAATATATATTATTATTATAAAAAAGTAACAAGACCAACACGTGATAATTCTGCTGCGACGGCGACGAACAACGACAACGCAAAGCCGAAAGATCCAGCCCAAAAAACACGCGGTGGAGGTGAAGAAAGTAAACAAACAAACAACAACACAAACAACAACACAGCAATAGCATAAAACACGAATGAAGAGAGTGACTTTGTTTGACGATGATGAATTAGGTTGAAGCAAGAACGACAACGTCAATAACTAACTGAAGATTTGACTGAGCAATCTTTGATCAGCCAGCAACAAAGCAACAACAACAACAAAATCAATATCGAAGACAACGTGTGTCGTTTATATATATATATATATATATATATATGTATATATAATTTTTTTAATTTTAAATTTCAACGTGGTTTATTCACGGAACTGAATTTCACAACGCTTAAGTTCTCGTAAATAAAAATAAAAAAGATGATTCAAGCAACGAGTAGAAAATCTCTCTCTCGACAAAGCCCAACGGTGTTTTTTTTACGAGCACTTTACACGATCGATAATCACAGTGGTCATTATTGAGCGTCACAAGGACATCAAAACAGCAGTTGTTGCGTTAGTTAGAACGCGAACAACTTATAAGGCAACACACATATTGCAAATATGCACGCACAAACGGAGTAGTTCACTAGTACAGCGTCTTCACAATATATATATTTATATATATATATATATATATATACATTATATAAAATATATATCATATATATATATATATATATATAAATATATATATATATATATAATTGTGACCACGGTAACATCACAAAAAGTCACAGACACGTACAACTTCAAACAAATCTGAGTCAAAAACAAACGCTATGACACCACCATCATGAATCGATTGACACCTTCACCGCACCCACCACCATGCTGCCACAATTAACAGCCGCCGCCGCTGCAATAGCATCACTGGCTTCTGCCAAAAATCGCAGATATGATTATTATTATTATTATGATTAGGTAGAAGAGATAGGTAGATGCTACCTTGTTTGCTAGAGACAGCGACATGACATCAGCAGCAGAAGCAGCAAAACAACGGCAGAAAGTAGACACTTTGTCGGAGGCCCCGTCGATCGGCGGGGGTGATCCAAGTAAATCAGCCGGTCGCTCGTACGGTTGATCGGTTGGTCAGTGAGTCACTAGGCACCACTCCTAATACACCACGATTGACTACCACTAATTCATTTCCATCGTGTAACTAGTAGCGACCCACCGCACCACCACCACCCATTATCACCACCACCAGTGAGTAGTTCTACCTTTACCTCTACCACCAAACCAACAACATAACTACTGGGTGACTGATGTTGTATATGTTGTGGCTGTGTGAAGGCTGAACTGAAAACACCAACCAACCTGCTACCCAGCCGCCCGGCTGACCTGCTACGTTCAAGATTCAACTAACTAAAGCACGCAGACAGACAACCTGCACTCGAGACGTCAGTAAAAACCGCACCAGCAACAACAACAACAACAACAACAACAGCAGGCAACAGCGGTGGTGGCGGGGATGACGACAATCGTGAACGTAGTAACAACAACAACAACAAACACAACAATAACAAATAAAGACACAATTCGACAACAAATACCACAACAACAACAACGACAACAACTAGTACAATAACAAAAACAACGATCACTAACTTACTAGTATTGCAGCTGCTACAACAGCAAAACAACATCAACAACAACAACGATACCGACCACCTTGCCCTCCTTTACACCCAATTCTTCGAAGAGCTCTCGCTACAGGAGGCTATTCAGCAAGGACGATAACAACAACATCGGAAGTCGGCAGCAATAACAACCACAACCACAAACAACAGATTCCGAAAGGTAACAACAAAACGACAACAACAACCACAACAAACCCGAACGGTAACAACAACAACAACACCACACAAAACCCGAAGGTGGTGGTAAACAAAACAACACCCCACAACAAACCCGAAGGACAATAATACACCAAGACAATAACAACAATACTACCGATTGAAGCCGCACAGGAAGACGGCGACAATTCGTCGTGTGACTTTCTGCACCAGCAACCAGCAGCATACCGCGATCAACTGTTTGTTGTTTAGTTTAATAACGCTCCAACGACCTCAAACCAAACGGACCTCTCTATGCGTGTGTACGTGGTTGTATTGTAGTAAGTAAGGCAGACAGATGACGCTGCCTTCGTAAGTCATCGAGAGACAAGAAAGTCAATCAGTCCTATAGTCGCGTATTCCTCACAGCGGTAAGCGATCAGCTAAGCCGAACACAGCAGCAATCGCGGGTGGATCGACGAAGGCAGAGGGGGGCAAAACAATGGGGGTATAGTGGAGAGTACGAGGAGTGTAGGAAAGAGACCGGGCCGGGGCGGGGGGGAGAGCGGGGGAGGTAGGTAGACAGTACTATAGGATTTTAGAACAAGCTCTATCATGCGAATAAGAATACGAAGAAGAAGGCGGCGAACACATCGCAGACGACCAGCACCACTATCTCACGTTGTGGTTGTCTGCTGCTGCTAAATTCCTGGAGAAGAAAACAATTCCTCCTCCTCCTCCTCCTCCATTGTCGTTCGTTCATTCCGCACTCTCCGCCGCGCGCTAACCAACGGAAGCGCGCGTCTTTCCAAACTGTCCGAAAAAGCGCGGAACTCGCCGATGAATCAATCGTGCATCGCTAATCAACGCGCATAAAAACAGATAACAAACAACACTTGTCTGCTTTCTTGCCCATTGTTGCTCTTGTTGTTGTTATTGCTGCTTCTGCTGCTATGTTGTTGTTGTTGTTGTTGTTGTTGCAGCTGCTATGGTTGTTTATTTGTTGTTGTTATTGCTGCTGTTATGTTATTGTTGTTGTTGTTGTTGTTCTGCTATTTGTTGTTGTTATTGTTACTCTCGTGTTATTTGTGGTTTATATTGCTGCTGGGCAGCGTCTGCTTGAGCTTCAAAAACCGCCTGTGGAGAGTGTAAAGAGAGGGAAAGAGAACTAACTAGTTGAGTCGTCGCCCGCCTGTTGTTGTTGATTGCGGGAATAGCGGCGGCGTGCGGCCATATTTCTTTTTGTGTTTTGGCTGTGCTTGCGGCGCACGTGGGCACCACCTCCACCACCACAATCGCGACGACCGGACCGGGATCGTGTGTTGATGTTGACGTTGCTGTTGTTGTTATTAGGTGAGGTTCTTAGCCAGTCTCTATTATCTAGCTATTATTCGGTTAGACGGTTCAGCGATGCATGTCGCGGCTTGATTGAGTGCGTATAATCATACGTCATTGTTATTTTAAATCACTCTTATATGCATCCTAAACCTGCTACATACGCCGCAACCCGTATTCATTGTGGTGTTACTACTGCTGCTGCCCCATTATCGAGAGTGGCCCCGTGTTGTTTATTAGTATAGTCCACCACAAGTCAGGAGAACCCGTCGCCGTTATTACCACCACCAGCACCACCACCACTAAACTGGTCGATCGAAACACACCTGTCGCAATTGTTTTCGCTAACATTTGAGGAGCGCTATTGAGCGCGTGATTGTTAGCGCTTACTGGTCGCATACGTAGAATTACAGCTAATTCTAGACTATCCTCCGTTCCCTCCGGGCGATGGAATTGCCCCGAGGTAAGAGTAGCATCTTTAATGCACCGAGGCGGCCGACCGACCGTACATGCCGGGATATCTAGTGTTTTTGCCCAACAGAATTTTTTGTGCATGCAATCACAATTGCTATATTGTTACCTTGCCTTGCATACTACGAACGATTTACTGACGATTCGTGTCGTGACTCTTGCGTTTCTGTTGTTGTCGCTGTTGTTTGCCTCATCGTCGTCGTCGTCGCCGTTGTCAGTAGCGTCATAGGCAGACTTGCGTCGTCGAAAGCGTCTGTCTTCGTCAACGCCACCACCACCACCGACCGACCGCAGAGGCGGCGATGGCGCCTATACTGCACGTGCTGTTCGAGCACGCCACCGGCTACGCGCTGTTCGCGGTCAAGGAGTTCGAAGAGGTGTCGGCGTTCCTGCCACAGGTCGAGCGGGCCATTCTCGACGTGAGCCGGTTTCAAGTCGTCGATCGTCAACCTGGTGGCGTTCGCGCCGTTCAAGACGGCCGTCAACGCGCTCGAGAACATCAACGCCGTCTCCGAGGGCCTCGTGCACGAAGACCTGCAGCTCTTCCTCGAGACGAACCTGCCCAAGAAGAAGTCGAAGTTCACGCTCGGGCTCGGCGACGCCAAACTCGCCGCCACCGTCAACGAGCAGTTCGGCTACAGCTGTACGCATGTCGGCCTCGTGCCCGAGGTTCTGCGCGGCATCCGGGTGCACTTCGACAAGCTCGTCGACGACCTCAGCGAGTACAACTGCTCGAAGGCGCAGCTCGGCCTCGGCCACTCGTACTCGCGGTCGAAGGTGAAGTTCAACGTCAACCGGGTCGACAACATGATCATTCAGAGCATCGCCATCCTCGACCAGCTCGACAAGGACATCAACGTGTTTGCCATGCGCGTTCGCGAATGGTACTCGTACCACTATCCGGAGCTGGCGAAAATCGTCAATGACAACCACATGTACGCCAAGGTACGAACGACAGACAGAACGAAACTGTTGCTTGTCACAGTCGTCGTTGATTATTAGTGTTTGATTGTCGTCATTGCTAGCGCTGCTGCTGCTGCCGCTGCGCTTGGGCAATTCTACCTGTGCCCCGACGCACCTCGAGATATCTCAATGACGACGTTCACACTTCGGAAACAATAACATAGTCGTCTTCACCTAGGTATTTCCTACGTCCTGGAGATTATACTTGTGTTGCTGTCGTTCCGTTTTTGTTTTATCATACTGTTACTGCATGAGAATGTATGGCGAAGTCTACTTAACCATGTGTTGATCCGGTAGACATTTTGGCTTGTTACGATGCCGTTGCTGGTGGGCAAGATTTTGCTCGCAAAAAATGAAATTTTAACCTAATACTCACCCGATCTGCGTGTATAATGGTTGTTTTTACGGAGTTGCTTTGAAATGCCTTTGGGTTTTCTGGCATATACTGAGGATGCCGTTCGGTTGTGCGTCGTCGTACTTTCTTTAGATAGTTAACTTGCAAGATAGTCATTTAGCGGATTTTTTTTAAATATCTGTGGTTCCCTGTTGCTTGCTGCATATCTTTACAAATCGCCGGCGAGTTACGCGAATTTAACGGACCAATTAAATTAGATAATTCAGGGCAGATTTCAGGCCGAACAAGGCTTGACTTTATCGTTTACTAGTGGCAACAAATGCCATATATATATATATATATATATACTTGTTCACATTAAATCGCAACCGACGACTCTGGTCGAGAATTATTATAGAACCATGGCTAAGTATGTCCGTATCGTTCTCGTTGCTCGGAATTATAGGTGACGTTGCTTGTGAAAGACCGAAAGAATCTCGAAAACGAGGAGGTTCAATCTAAGCTAGAAGAGTTGCTTATGGATTCGGTAAAGACTCAGGCGGTTGTGGACGCCGCTCGTGCATCGATGGGAATGGACATTTCACCAATTGACCTTGCCAACATCGAAATGTTCGCGTCCCGAGTGATATCGCTGTCGGAATATCGAAAACGTCTCATGGACTATCTTCGGTTGAAGATGCACGACATCGCACCCAACCTAACTGCGATTGTGGGCGAAAGTATCGGGGCGCGGCTTATCTCGAAGGCTGGCTCGCTGATTAACCTCGCCAAGTACCCAGCGTCGACCGTTCAGATTTTGGGCGCCGAAAAGGCTTTATTCCGCGCGATGAAGACCAAGGGAAATACGCCCAAATACGGCCTTCTGTTCCACTCGACGTACATTGGCCGCGCACAGAAGCGCGACAAGGGCCGGATCGCGCGCTACGTTAGCAACAAGTGCTCGATTGCGTCCCGAATCGACTGCTTTACCGACGAGGCTTCGTCTGTGTTTGGCGATAAGCTTCGCGAGCAGATCGAAGAGCGGCTAAAGTTCTACGACACCGGCGAGGTGCCGCGCAAAAACATCGACGTCATGGTCGAAGCGGAGGAGGAGGTTAAGGTGGCCGCTAAGGCCGCCAAAAGCTCAAGAAGAAAGAGAAGAAAAAGCGGAAAACTGCAGAGGCGGACGGAGAGGATGAAAACAACCAGACAGTTAACGGTGGCGACGAGGACGACGTGGCAAATGGTAATGGCAATAAATCAGTTGCGGTTGCTGACGATGAGCCTCCGAAAAAGAAGAAAAAGAAGAAATCCAAGAAGCCCGACGACGAGTGAGCCACGGGCCTGCAGACGACGGCATTGGAGGTGTGCGTCACTTGCCACCTTCAGCAGTCGGCGAGGGTCCATCGACATTGGTCTCACTGAAGTATATATATATATATACATTAGTAAACATTGCGTGCCGCACGTTGTGGACTCAATCACTACCAGTCTCGGTTGATCGAGGCTGTGGCGTTTATATATATATATATATATATAGCTGTCGCATCGTCGTTTCATGCGGGTTGAGTGGAGGGACTGAAAAGGTGAACGATTCAGTACTTGCGGGGCTGTTGTGTGTATGTTCCACTTTAAATATGCTGTTATATATATAGTTCTACTTCTGTACTCGCTACCGTTAACGAAGCTGTATATGGCTTGGACTCGGCGGCCAATCGGTCGCGTTTCTCTAGTGCGCACTCGTTGGTGTGCAGCCCATTGGTAAATAAATTAAAACACATACCTTTTAAGCAGTCTTTGTTTAATTTAATAAAATGCCGAAAACTTTACAGACGTCTTGCGACTGGTTACTATTCCTGTCGTGTTGACGGTAATGTCCAACAACCAAGAAATGTACAAATATATAAAAAAAAAATGCTATGTTTTGAAAAACTCGCGTTACGAAATCGCATTTACGCGATGCAAATAGTGCTATTTAGTTGCATGCGTTCGAACCTTCAAGTCGGTATCTAAAGAAACGGCGCCGAGAGTCGTTGGCTTCTCTAATCCGCGACTTGGTCTCATTTGCTTGAAGGTAAAGTCTGGAATTTGGATCTGGCTGCGATCGAGGTCTTGGCGGGAAGAGAGCAGTTATAGTTGGTTGGGTTATTTTTGCTGGTAATGGGGCTGTGCGTCCTCTGAGATTAAGGTCTTAGCCGTCGAAGAGACGTCGCCGTCTCGGAGCTTTTCAGAGTATACAAGCTAATAATACATTATGGGCTGACTCTCAGCCAAGATTTAACTTCTTCGGTCTTCTCGTACAATGAGTTCCAGTAGTCTATTTTACAATTATTGTTTGCCTTATGTAGGTTTTGTGTTTCGCTGTACAGCTTTCCAAAGATTGAAAAGCTCCAGCCGGTGTCTTGCTCTGCGGCGCGTACTCGTCGCAAACGGTGACAGGCATTATGTTTTTCGGCGGTCTGGCTATTCCAGCTGTAGCTCGGGGCGGGAAATTGGCTATCTTAGGATGTAGGCGGAAACTGGATTTTCAGCAGGCTTCCTCTAGCGGTGTAGAGATCTACGCTGTCTAGCATTCAATAAAATAAGATACTTTTTTTTAACGCTTTCGGTAGGCGGGTATAATTTTGCCTGGGAAAAGTTGCCGTTTCGTGTAGAGAAAAATGTAGGAGGATGTTAAATTGATGGATAGGAATGATCGGATAAGATGTCGGTTAATCGGTGAGTTAGTTAATCCTGCTCAGAAGTAGGCGTACTACTTGCATGCTCTGACGCATCAAAGTTAACGTTGATCTGTGTCTGCCGTTATATATATGTATGTTTTTGGCGGGTTTTATATATATATATATAATCCGCCAAAAACATATATATATATATGCAGTTCGCACACAGCATCTACAAGTAGCCGGCCTGCTGTGTATGTGCGAGCGAGTGACGTGAATACATGCTTGCCACACGTAGCAGAGAGAGGTCATGGTATCGTGGCTAGCAGAAGACACTCGACGGACCATAAGGCGTAAGATGCCATGGATCCAGCTAGCATCTTCCGGGAGCAGCAGGTACGTTTGTTTGCGAATGCGCACAATGCGATTGTCGTACAGCGCAGCACGTCGACATCGATGAACGTCGCCGGGCGACTCTTAATGCAGCCGACGACCAGCCGCCTCGCTCGCGGCCGAGTAAAATGAGTGGGCCCTTTTCCAAAAGGTAAAAGGTTTTGTGTTTGTTTAGACGTTCGAGGTGGTCGAGGAGCGGCTGCGTTTACGAACGACCTCAAGAACCAGTAGAAGGTGATGCCGACGTTGCTCGAGGGGACCCGCGCGTCTTCGATGGCTTTTCTTTTGCCGCCAAACCTTAATCAAACGCCACTACTAGTGAAGTCGTCTTGAGACGAATTCGGCGGGCCCTTCATTGCGTCCTCCGCGCCGTTGTGCGTTGTGACACATCTCGTACCCGTCGTCGTAGTAGAAGCAGTTCGTGTAGAAGTAGTATCCGCCGCATCGAAGTCGAAGCGAGAGATGGATAGATACTATTGGCGGTTGGTGGAAGCACGCGAGTTGACCGACCTTCTTGATGACTACCACCTGGATTTGCCGGGCATTTGTGACAGCACCTTTTCGCGAGCTGTCGTTACCGGCAGATATACCGGCGACATTGAAAGGCAAAGCCGACTTCGTTCTAACGATTACGCCATTCATGACTACGAAGAACGCTTCGGCCTAGGCCGCCGCCGCCGTCACAGCAGCGACTACACGGTTCGACCCTCGCGCACTATCCTCAGCTCCAGTCACAGTTCTCGTTTTGACCGCTATCCGAGCATGAGGCAGTCGCCGTCGTCCTCTTATGGCTTAAACGACAACAACAACTCCAACTACTACAACAGGTACCACTACCGCTGGCCCAACTACCTCGGAGGCATCCCCTACTACGACTTCTACCGCAGCACCGAGCACCACAGCAGGAACTATCGCAGCTCCGACAACGTCAGCAGCGACCACCGCAGTTCCGACAACTACCACAGCTCCAACTACACCAGCGACATCTACCGCACCTCCGACTACCTCAGCAGCATCAGCTCCAGCTCCACCGACACCGACACCGATTACGACGACGACGACGACAACAGCAACAACACCAACAACAATCACGACGACAACAACACCAACAACAATAACCACGACAACAGCAATAACAATGAGGACGACAACAACAACAACAACAACAACAATAACGACGACAACAACAACACCAACAACAATAACGACGACGACAACAACAACACAACAACCACGTCAACAGCAACAACAACGACGAGATGAACGTCAACGAGGGAAACGGCCTCGCGTTGCCCCTTCATGCATCTTCGGTATCGGCAGTAAAATGTCAACAAGCTCAGCCAGGACACGCCGCCGCCACCACAAGCGACAACCCGGCAGAGCAAACCACCACCACCGGCGGCACCACCGAACTCGGCTGCGCGATCTGTAGCGAAGCATTTGCCAAGCTGCAGCAGAGAATGTCATGCGTTGCGCTGGTGGGTTGCAATCACGTGTTCTGTAAAGGGTGTATCGATCAGGTCCTGAAGGGTCAACATCCAACATACCCAAAGTGTCACCAGCCATTAATCCGGCAGCCATATTACCGAATAGTGTATCTCTTTTTGTTTTTTTTTTGGAGGTTTTGGGAATTCATGATGCACATGCGTGACTAGTGTGAGACTCGCAAACCCACTAAACCCGGATTCCTCCCCACCCCCCCAGGCTCGGTATTACTTTGGCATTACATCGAAGCCGTGGGAGGAATAGTGTATCTCTAACCTGCTCTTGATCGTGGTAGTCTATGTATATGCATATGATAAACATCCTATATATATATATATATATATATATATATATATACATACATACATTATAAATATCTCAAGCAATTTTATGATTTTAGAGGCATTGCTCGTCAGACAGTCATTACAGACATAATTTTCTAGCGTCATCTGCATCTGTGTGGGGTGATAGCCTATATGTGCGAAAAAATACATAAGACGATTCCTCTGCGCATGATACCATATGTCTGCAAGAAGATGGCACTGTACCAATATAACGTGGTTCTAGGAATTATATATATATAAATGAAAACTGCTATGACTGAGGTGTTCAAGCTAGGCGATGCCAGCATTTAACGAGCTATGATTACATAATTAAGTTGGACCGACCTTACTTAATATCGATGTGTTTTATGTAGCGGTATTGTGTATATATATATATATATATATATATATATATATATAAAGTCACCTTTATTATTACAAAACGGGCGTGTGCTACCATTATCGTGGTCATCATAAGTTAAAAAGAAAAATTGTCATGGTCATATATTGTTTGTTGCTGTTTTGTTTTGAGTACTCCTGCACGAAGAACGTAATTGATCGCCAAATAGGCGATAATACCCATTTGGCAAACACAGTAAACAATTCATTTACGAACTCATAACGGGCCACGGCTCTTGAAGTGATTGGTCGCTGGCTTCTTGGGTAATTAGAGCGTTCATCAAAAAGTGGCCTAGCATGTTACCATGTCTAAAAAGTGAGTCAATACTTAGTACAGTACCCGCTGACACGCTTTGAGGGAATCTGAACCGCAGACGCCATAGAAAACGTGTCTTGTACTATGATACCGCCATATTTGCGCAGCAACCTTAAAGCTATATCGATATTTATAAATTGTAGTGGTTCTAAGTGAGTATACGCTAGTTTAAATGTTGGTATCATTTAGCGTACACCTAGACACCTGAAGAAGCGCACGTTAGTTTATTACTTGCCATCTACAGGCTGGCTGCTTATACCTTGCATCATGATGTTCTAAGGGAGAAGAAGAAGAAAAAAAGAAGGTTTTTAACTTAATGTTAGCTAACATGCTAAAGTTTCTCACGTTTTGCCAGTCGATTTCTCTTCGGCAGCACATAGCGTGGGCAAAAACCGCTGAGTATGTGTTTAAGTAGAGAACTCGAATAGCAACAAGCCTTAAGTTACTGACTACTGAATTCTGTATGTCAGTCGATTACAACGTTGATTTTTTTCATATGAATAACCTAGCTGTGAAGGTGACAAGCCCAACAAAGGCGTCAAAGGAATCCTATTCGATAAACGCCCCGAATTGTGCAATTATAGATACGTCGTATGTCATCATGTTTGCCCGCATACAGCTGGATTTCGTCACTTTACAGGATTGTAAAGTGGACGCGGTAGAACATATCTTATGGGGTGTAGTACCGTGTCCACTTTACGAGCCTGACCTTGTCCTAACTTTACATTATTTAATAAGATAAAACTTTAAAATACCAGAAGCCTCAAACGCCATGTTAGCTTAGTTACTTTTTAAAATAAAAAATACAAATGAGGAATTCTGAAAAGGTAAAATGTTCTCATTGGAAGAGCATTGGGCGATAATAAGAGACAAACAGGTGGTATATGTCTCACTACCTGATGGGACACTATATGCAAAAAAAGGGGAACATTTTATGAAGAACCTGGCAGAATTATCTGGTTCACTTTTAATTTGCATGTATATGTATAATCATATGGGCAACGTAAATTTGTGTGCACTGGCCCAAGCCATAGCGATATCTACATGTTGTGTGGGTGCATATGCAGAAGTATCTTGCATAGCCCAGCCAAATATAGTTTTGAAACTCTCGATCTCAAAAACTCGACCGGCAGCAGAAGACCTATTGCATGGATAGTTCATATGCGGGATACACCAATGTTTTCTTCTGTATAACGCCATGATTTCGGTTCTGCTAGGTTAGGTCGTTAGGCGCTGTCTTTAGATCTTTTTGGTCTGAATAACTGGAAAGCATTCTCAATCCCAATTTTCTAGGCCACACGTGTGATGAAATGAATAAGGCTTCAGGCTCTTCCAAAACAGGCAGGCTGCTTATCAACTACAATAGGTGCCGTTGAACAGACCGGGGAGGCTGCGCGATCTGTAGAGAAGAATTTGTCGAGCCGCACCAGAGAATGTCAGCATATTTATGTCTAATATACTCGTGTCTACGGCGCATGTCACATGATTGTCGTTTTATCGCTCAATATTTTCCGATTAGATATTTGTTTAAGTCTCCGAACAGGTATCACGGGGCCAGATCTAGAGAGTATGAGGGAGGTTCGACAACCAGTTGGCACTTCAGTTTCCGTAATTTTGGCATGGAGGAGCACATGTGGGCAGGAGGAATGTCATGGTGAAACGACGCAGTCTTTTATTTTCTGCAGCCCGGTCCGTAGCTCTTTGATACGCTCATTTCAGCTGGTCCAAGAGAGTTGCCTAGTATTCGCCAGCGATTGCTCTTCCTGTTGAAAGGTGTGTGTTTAGCGAAATACCTTTTGCACCTCAGAACGGTCGTTAAAATCTTTCCGGTTGAGATGGGCTTCTTTATTTTGGTGAAGGGTTTTTCATCTAGGTGCACTCCTTGGTGGCATTTGCCGTTCTGGAGTAAAGTGGTGAACTCAGGTTTTGTCAGCCATATCGGTTATATATATATATATATATACGTTCCCAGGAGACAATTGTTGCTCCACTTGCTTTCTTAATACAAACTGAAAGATATATATATATATATATATATATATATATGATTTCTTTATACACATTTTTATGATAGCACTTTGGAGTGGACAATTGTCTCCTCGTGAACGTGTAGTCACGGGTTCTCTAACCCAGGATTAACCCAGTTCGACAATGTGCCCCGAATAGATGCTGCGTTTCCTTGTTGAATGTCGTGTAACAGTCTTTGACGCAAAATTACCGATGCTTTCGAGTCTTCCGTGGAAAGGTGAAGGGTTCTGCCCACGCGCTGAACTAACTTCAGCGCAAGCGGGCCTGGTCCTCTATTTTTTTGGCAAGCACACGGACCAAATTAGTGTAGATAACCAACGCCAGAATACTTTCTACATTTGTTAGTCTCTACTTACCTGGAGCCATGGCTTGAATGAGTCGGTTACACTTGCGTCCCAAACAAACATGCGACCAGGTTCAAGGGGGATTAGAGTGAGACCGTCAGATCCTTCTTTTCCATCGTACCATGATACACCCAGAGGTTCTAGTACACTCGGAAAGCCAGCAGATCTCAGTGCCTAACTAAAAGTGACATTTAATGCTGAGTGGCGTGCTTTTTGACCTGCACTTAAGGCGCATGACAAGTCATGATAGTCCAATCACAAGGTAACCACAACGACATCGGTGGTAAACGATTGGGTCAACACCAAGCCGCAGTTCTGCACTAATGCGCGTCGTCTCGTTATCCAAAATAATCCATAGTCGCGGACAGCGTAGAGCATGTATGTAACCAAGCTCCAGACCCTTGACTACTAACGGCTCGAAGCCTGACTTTATCAGCTACGGTAGGGGCTCTATTAATCAGGCTTCTTACAATGGTCCTTTAATAGGGAAGGTAGTCGAGTTAAGACAATCTGTCGGTCAGATTTTGTAGTTTTACGTTATAGGCTTCCCAATCATCGTTGTGCGATAATACATTAACCCTTTCCGCAGCCTGAGTCAATGATGACACGATTGCGGGTCCTGCTATCATGACCGCGTCCGGCATACCTAAGCCGTCTAGAGAACAGAAGCATTACCTGATCTATTGGCACGGCGGTAAGCTAAAGATTTAGTATCTCCTCTAAGGTGTCTAAACTAAGAACGGCTGTAAAAGTTCAGGTCATAAGGATAGGTTGCAACCTCTAACTAGATGCCACTGTTTGCTGACATTTGCTCCATGGAGATATTAAATTGTGATACCGTAGATGATATGTATAATTGTTTAGTTTATCAGATGAACGCTGTAATCAAGGAATTTATTCCCAAACGCACCGGCAAGTCTAAAAATACCACCACTACGACTTCGTGAGTATATCTCTAGTCTAGAATCACTTATTGAAAATGACGAGTCTGCGGTATGCGACCAAACTGCCTATGGCAAGCAGAAGGCTTCGAGTTTTGGAAAAATCCAATCTCGAATATAAAGATTCTAAGTCTTTTTTTCGGTATGCCAATACGCGCTTAAGAGAAAAGAGCATATTCTGATTTGGTTTATTTCGCAATAACATTGCATTTCAAGATGGTACATAATTTCAATACAATTCATTCCTTTTATACAATTTAAACTTCAGCGACCGTCCCACCCGGCGAAAAGGTGCAAAGACCGCCGATGCTTCTGGCAGCTCGCTGCGTGGTATTTAGCGCATATCTGCGAGCAGAACCGGCAACGACATTGATCGTCAACTTGGTGAAATCCTTGGGTCGAACATACCAAGTGGTGATAGCCATGCACAATGTATCTTGTGTACACGTGCCGGCTAGTGCATGCTATTCCATCCCAAAGCTCCCTGCCGAGGCCTCGGTCACTTTTCCCTGCCACTCCAACAAAAATTGTTGAAGTGGTCCAGTAATAGGTGACCAAAGCCTGACTCTGATTGTTTCCACTGCCGGCCCGCAACCCGCTAGCAGGTACACGAACCGGCTTTTTGCCGTAAGGGGTACGCAAAGGACCCGCTTCATATATATTGTGAAGCATCTTTCTAGCTGCGCAAAATTTGCCGCCGAAAGATGGCCCCACAGCCTGCCAAGGCTGTAGCTCAACATTGGCACAATCTTAAGCTCATAAAGACGCACGGCCGCACTCAAAGACAGTCGTCGAGGGTCCCTCACCTCTGTGTGAATAGAGGTAATAGCCGCTCGACACCTGTCGCCGATGTGCTGGGTAAAGGTCGTTCCCGTATAGTGTAGCCTCAGACCCAAATACGGGAAAGAGTTGACAAACTCCAGCGATTGGCCACAACAGGGCATTACGTCTGCTGCGGCCAATCGACCCCCACGGCGAAACTTCATGGCTTTCGTCTTCCGCGCATTTATTTGCAGGCCCTTACGGTGAAGGTAACTTTCGACGTCGCCGACAATTCGACGAATTGCACCGCGGTCCCGGTGGGCCACTACTATGTCATCCGCATACATGACGACGACGGCGTTTCTAAACTCCTCCCGCACATGGCGAGCTAGGTCTGCGATGAGCAAGGAGAATGCCAGGCAACTGAGAGGGTCCCCTTGGGGGGTCCCTACGTTTTGACAGATCTGCAAAGTGTCTTCGCCCCTTACGTTTACTTCAAGGCGGTCTTCAGCAAAGAAGCTGGAGAGCACTCGTAGGAAAGAACCACCCACCACAGCATGTCGAAATGAATCGACTAGTGGGTGACGGGGAGCTTTGTCGAAGGCCTTGACACAATCGATAAAGACGGCGTACAAGTGACCCCCGGGCACAGCCAGCACCCGTTCAACTTCCGACTGGAGTACGTGGATCGCGTCCTGTGTACCTCGACCTTTCCTGAATCCGAATTGCTCCGGAGGTAAGGCCTTCTCTTGGAAGCGCCCTCGAGATAATCAACTCGGCGAAGATTTTCTTGAGAGTGCGTTCCGACGCGATACCCCGATAGAGATTTGGATCGTCCACGTTGTCACCGTTTTTGCCCTTGAATAGCAGAGTAAGCCTGGCCTCGTGCCAAACCTGGGGTATGTGTCCCCCGCTGAGTATCTGATTAAACAGCTTACACAGCTCCTCCGCTAAAACATCGGACGACTTAGCCCAATGTTCGTAATAGATCCCATCAGGACCACTACTCTTTTTCTTGGGTAACCCGCGCAAGATCTGCACAACTTCCTCCACCGTAAACGGCGAATTCATGTCGTGCTGCTCCAGAGTGAGCGGTTGCTCAATAACTGGGTTAGGCGCGGCGGCGTTTGCATCGAGCAGAAGGGCAGTGAAGTGCTGCCGCAACTGCTCCTTTGTCATGCTGTGCATGATTCTGTTTTGCCGGCGAACAATGTAGATATGGGGTTCGCGCTCTGCTCTCTCAAGCAAGCGAAACTCCTCCTCCTCATCATACCGGCGCTTACTCTCCACAAGCAGTTTCTTGTAGGTTGCTCTATGTCGACCATAGAAAAGAGCATATAACGGCACTAAAACAAGTAATGCGGTTATTACTGATGACATCCCCAAAGCGGATGCCATTAAAACATTATTTTCCTCTGTTAAAGTGGCCCAATCAGGTCCAACGACAGCACTTGTTTTTTCCTCGCCAACGTTATTAAGGATCCGTATTTATTTTTGTCGAAATTTATATCTTAAAGACAATAAATCAATTTCCATCTTAATGTAGCCTCACCCTAGACTGTATCCCTCCATTCTTTTTGTAAAAAAAAAAGTGGCGTGTAACGAATCCATTCTTTTGTAAAAAAAAAAGTGGCGTGTAACGAAACCACAGCGTAGCAACCGAACTGCCAGTCACGGATACGCCGATGCCTGGTGACATCAGTAGGCCAACCAATTATAACGTCAGTAGATCAACCAAACCCCCAAGCCGATGTGAACTACAACGACCTACGCCGCCGATAACTGACGACGTCAGTAAGCCACTCATGCATCCAATCCAACGTGCAACGTGACGACCAAGGAGACCACTAGGCTGCGTGTTCGTAGCAAGAGGGCACGTGCACCACCGCAGACCGATCAGCGACGTCAAAGAAGATTCGAGTCATCTTTTTAACATTAATTACTATACGAACGCTACGCAAACCGCTTGACCCAATAAATATCCCGGGAGAAGGGTACCAGGAACGCATTGTCCGTCCGGCAACATTGCGAGTCAGACTTTACGCTGTGTGTTCCAGTCATTGCCCCGAGTCTCTCGCGTTGTAGTAACCGCCCTGCTGAGCCTGCATCCCCCACCTAACTCAGCGTAACGAGACAACGTTACAAGATTGACAAAAATAAAGCATTTAATTGTATTTACCTTGATGTTTCTAATAATTTGACAGTAATTTGAGTAAACCACTATAAACGTTTACATAAACTAATTGACTTAAATATAGATAAACACTGTTTTATGAGTAGCGAGTTATCTTACGGATCGGAGGTTTTGTGTGCGGGTCAATAACAGTTTTAGTCGCTATGGGGCGTGTCCCTTAGGCGGACCCCAGGGATCATCTCTAAGCCCATTATTATTCTGTATATTCATCTTAGAGCTTAAAAACGTTATACCCGAAACCCTTAAGCACAAACTTTACGCAGATGATCTTAAACTTCATAGGCCATCTGGCACAAAGGCCGAGAGGGATATATTACAGAGAACAATTGATTCTATCTCCGATTAGTGCGCCAAGAATTATATGAGTTTCGTTCCCTAAATGCGCCGTTGTGTGACTGAAGAAGAGCCACGTTTACACACTCGCGATTTTAGGGTTACGGTGACACCGGAGCTAGATTTTAAGATTCACATCACGCAAACCATTCAATCTGGAAGGCTTAAATGTAACTGTACTCTTAAATGTAACTTGGTCGAAAATTATATTTCGTTGTGTTATTATCGGATGTCCAATGTTCTATATCCGCCTTTATAATAGCCTTGTAGCTCCTAAATTCATCCACAGCTGTGAAGTCTGGCGGCCGTATTTGAAGGAACATATTGATGCAATTGAAAAAGTTCAGTTCTAATTCCTTCGACATGTTGCACTGAAATGTAAGGTAGAGCGTAGCAGTCTCGACTTACTACCTATGTTAGAACGGCACTCGAGAGCAGATTTTAAAATGTACACACGAATCCCTCAGTCTCAGAATAGACTTCCCATCATATTTAAAATTTGCAACAACAACAACAACAGCAATCTGCGCAATACTCAAACCATATCGTCCAATTGAGTTGCACGATCTAACCGAATCAACAGTATGTTTTCGTGGCGCATGGCGAGAATGTTAAGAACCATGAAGTAAAACAAGAAGAAGAATCCAAGAAGCTCGACGACGAGTGAGCTACGGGTCTCTCTGAAGTATATATATATACATATATACATATCACTATCAGTCTCGGTTGATCGAGCCCCTGGCGTGTACATATATAGCTGTTGCACAGGTACATAGTGCATGGTTATCACTTCTTGGTATGCTCAAACGCAACCTTTCATGAGGAGTACGAGTTGTGCACCTGCCGGTTCTGCCTGCAAAGGTGTGCCAAGTACCATGCAGTGGAATGCACAACGCTGGACCGAAAATCGTTGCACTACTTCTTTCGTCGGAAGCGTGAATAAGCTAGAGCTCCATGAAGAAACATTTTTAAATGTATATTATACTCAATTTGAGTGAAATACACGTAATTGTAATTGTAAATATTGCTGTTGCATCGTCGTTTCATGCGGGTTGAGTAAAGGGACTGAAAAGGTGAACGATTCAGTCCTTGTGAGGCTGTTGTGTGTATGTTCCACTCTACATACGCTGTTGTAGATTGTTTTACTTCTGCACTTGCCGTTAACGTAGCTGTATATGGCTTGGACTCGGCGGCCAATTGGTCGCGTTTCTCTAGTGCGCACTTGTGTGCAGCCCATTAGTAAATAAATTGAAGCATTTACCTTTTTAAGCAGTCTTTGTTGAATTTCGCTCGCGGTGTTATATAAGCTGGGAGGGATGTGCTCTGCATCTGAATTTTTCTCACCCGAATATGATTCTTCTAGCATAGATTGCAAATACTGTTTATTAGGTTTTGCGATGAGGCTTTTGAATAAACTCCAATCGACAAGCCTCAATTCAAGTAACGATTACTATGCCAATTAACATGAGACGTATAAGTTGACCCGATAAGTTTAAAAAGGTCGGCTACTCACTATTTGGTCTCTAGCTGTCTTATCTTATCCGGAGATTAATCATTTAGACTGAACCGTAACACCTCAAATGCAAAATCATCTGGGGGGCCCGCCGCTAGTACAGTCTTGAGACCTTAGAGTCAACCCTAGGAGTTACCAAAGCACTCATGAAACCATAACGATTTTAAATTACGATTTTAGGGCCTTTTAATATTTGTCCTGCTCGAGTAATGTTGAAAAGCGTTTTAGCAAATTGCTTACAAAGCCTAGCAAAGCATAAAGATAAAAAGAAAGATGCAATGTTTTGGCTGTTTTGTCGCGTGTTTCGGAGGCTTGCGGCGCCCTCTAGGAAGCGTCAAACTGAAAAAAGTAATTACTGTTATGATAGCGCGGATGACAAGTGCGGCCTTAACGAGATTGGCTGGTAGGGTCCTTTTTTCGCGCCAACAGCCTAGCTGCTTCCCGAGAAGACGGAGAAATGATGAACCAGTTCGTCACAAGCGAAGTAACGAAACAATTCGGAGCGCTGGCGATCGTTTGTTAACCTGCGATGTGAATGGGTTTTCTACGATATTGTAAGTACGGATCTCTGCTGAAAATTACTGCAACAAGTTCAATAAACGCGTCCATAACTCGTGAACAAGAAATAATATTTATGATTACATAAGCCGACACTTGTGACCTGGCCTATCCTTGTTCACGTACCCTTGCCGCGAACCACATCGGAGAACAACTTTCGGTCTGCCATAAATACGTTTTTCCGTGGTTCAGCTGCAGGCCTCGATTCCATCAGACCACGCCTCCTGTGAGATATGCTGTCCCCTGCCTCCCTGAGGAAGGTTGTTGATCGTCTTTGCTGGGACTTCCCCAGATGTTCCCTGACTAAGATCGCTGATCTCTTTTACCGGGGCTTTCCTCTCTACGATTAGCGACCACTTATCTTCGGGGCACGACATTTTTGGCTCTCAAAAGAAGATGGCTCCGTTGGGCACATCCGTGATCCACAGGCTTGCGACAAAGATCTGAATTTTAGATCAAGGATCAGAGTTCATTAGCTCGAGTTTGGCCCCTCGACACCGGTGGGTTGCGAGGCTAAGGTGCATTTGATTCGTTCCTCTATGGAGTCGCGCTCCGGAACCACTCTTGTGGTCAAATCTTTAACCGTGTCGGGAAGGACCACCTATTGACTATTCTGAGGTCGTCATTATCGGCGCCTGTGTTTTAGCTACCTTTGTCCGAGTGGCGCAAATTATTCGCTCGCCACAGCACTCCTCAAGTGACTCAACGAGTCGCTTGAGGAGTGCTGACCCACACCACGAGGTCAGCTATCCACCTTGGTCCAGTTTAATAACGTTACAGAATACATCGTCTCCAGTGAGCAGGGCCTGAAAACTGGGAACGGCTACGGCAAAAGAAGTCCTCCAGACACAACAACTGCTTTAACCCGAAAGCATCTATAGAGAGTGCAGCTGAAGAAAACGAGCTTGCAGTGTTAGACAAGTGCTGGATCCTCTGGGCGACCCTAGCCAATTGATCTGAAAGGGCGTTCGCCACTTCTCCTGATAGTCCATAGTACTGTTTTATGAAGATCTGGCTATCAGAGAGTGAAGCTTAAGGGGGGAGGTGCGTTTAGCGGGTATGCGTCTTAACGGAGTAACATCCAACCGTCGAGTCCCACACTGCTAGAGATAGAGACTCGTATGACATTTCACATCGTAACTGCATTTAGTACCTCCTCACAAAAAAAGGGCAATTTATATTAACAAAAAATAAAGCATTTGATGTATTTACTTTGATTTTCTTAAGCATTTGACAGAGTAAACCATTTTAAACTTTTACAGAAACGAATTGACCTAGATATAGACAAGCACACTGTTTTATGGATATAAGTATATAACGAATCGGAGGTTCGTGCGCGGGTTAACAACAGTTTTAGTCAGTATGGGCTATGTTCCTCGAGCGTGCCTCAGGGATCATGTCTAGGCTTATTATTATTTTGTATATTCTCTTAGATCTTTAAAATGTTATACCCAAAACCCTTAAGCACAAACTTTACGCAGATGATCTTAAACTTTATGGGCCATCCGGCACAAAGGCCGAGAGGGAGATATTACAGAGAAAATTGACTCTATCTCCGATTGATGCGCCCAAAATGATATGATAATTTCGGTCCTTAAATGCGCCGTTGTGTGTCTGAAGGAGGACCACGTTTACACACTTGATGGACAAGAGATACCCAGAGTAAACAGCATTCGCGATCTTGGATAACGGTAACACCGGAGCTAGATTTCAACCTTCACATTACAAAAAAACTATTAATATCCAATCTGCTAGCCTTATGTAAGCCTTTTTTTTCGCGTTCGATTTCGTGAAGAACGGTCGTGCTGTTGATGTACTCTTCTAATTGGTTGCATTTAACAAGTTTGAGTGTCTTGTCTACAGTGATTCTTAGCACAGTAAGTGTCGGAGCTGCAGAGTTCT
>QVRM01006449.1:0-36890 GCA_003439945.1 Dermanyssus gallinae
ACGTAAAATATCTTTTGTACGCAGACGATCTTAAAATATATAGTTCACTTGACTCAGAATCAGCGCACATAGCACTGCAGTCCGCCGTCGACGGTGTCAGCCGGTGGTGTATTGACAATGGTATGCAGCTCTCCGTTCATAAATGCCTCGTTTGAAACACGGCTCCCCAGAGCTAAACTATTTACTCGATGGCTCACACTGCCAACGGCAAACGTGACGCGGGATCTTGGAGTCTTAATCTCCACAGACCTCTCCTTCTCCGCACATATCAAAGAACTAGTCAAAGCAGCATCCATACTTGTGAATATGTTGTTTCGTTGTTTTATTGTTAAGGAGCCTTCACTGTATATTCGTCTGTACAAATCGATTGTGCTGTCCAAACTTTTATACTGTTCACCCGTATGGCACCCACATTTGTGTAAACACATAGGTATGATTGAAGGTGTGCAAAGGAGATTCCTAAAGAGACTCCGTAGAAGATGTGACCTTAAGCCGAATGACATTGTTTTACCGCCCTTAATGGACACACTCAGGAACAATGACAAACGTGTTCTAGCTCAACTTATAGGTGCGAGCCTTATCGATCATTTTTTTGAAGTGCGGCCAAACAATCGCCGAAGCCAAATAATGTATGTGCCCAGATGCGTTGCAAGAACGGAGCGCATAAACAATATGTACGCCTGGCGCGTTTGCCAGAGATATTCACAACAGGACTGAGCACATCCCTTCTGCGACCAGTTTTTTTTTTCTCATCACCCTTTACGACATGAATAAAGGAGTTTTCTATTCTATTCTATTCTATTCTATTCTAAAATTGCTAGCAACCGACAGCAGCGCCAATAAGGGCTGTAGCGCGTTCGTGATTGACTTAACCATTTTTGACAGTTCGGACTTTATAGATATTAAGTCCCGGACTAATCCGGTCGATCCTTGAGCCACTGGCTTGCGAGGTCCCCGAAGACGAGTGCGAGTGACGTTCGTTCGTGGCTTAGCTCGACGACGCTGCTTGGGAGCCGCTCTGGGCCGAGGCAGAAGGAGCTGCGGGGTGGTGTTTCCCCCAACCGCGATGCCGCGCACCACTGAGGCATAAGTCGCCTCCTGCGGGGCTGATGAAGCTGGGTCAACAACACTAGAGCCCCGTGAAGAGGGCGCAGGCGCTACCAAGGCTTCGTTAATAGATGCATCCGGGTGGGTAGCTTGAACCTGGTGGAGGGTTCTGGCTTCCATTAGGACCCGATTTCTTTCTCTCAGGTAGAATAGTCGCGGGCAGCTGGCTGATTTTGCATCGTGAGGTCCACCGCAGTTGACACATTTGGCTGCGTTAGGACAGTCGGCAGCTAGATGGCCCCCTTTGCCACAATTGCGACAAGCCTTAGGAAGTGAGCAGCTCGCCGCAATATGGCCAACCCTGGAGCAGTTGAAGCAGACTCGGGGCTGGTCGGGTTCCAAAACCACTGCATGCGAGCGGTAGCCCAGGAACACTGACGCCGGTGGTTGACGATCGAAAGTCAGGATCACTTTTGGCAAAGGCTTCTTTTGATTGCCGGAAGAGACGATCAGTCTTCGGGCAGCTGTGACGCCGACGTTTGATAGCTCCGTTACAATCTCTTCCTCTGTTAGCGACGTGCAGACACCTTGAATCCTGGCCTTAAACGAGGCCAAGCCTGGGCAATAGGCGGTCACCGGGATGTCATCTACGCATGTTAGGCGTGAAAGCTTCTGAGCCACCTCGATGGAGGAGACGTTGATAAAGATGCTACTCTTGTCGCCAGAAATTCGGCCCTCCGGCACTAGACTGTGAATAGCCTTGAATAGCCTTAACATCGAACCTTCCTTGAAGTCGGCTAAACTCCCGTCAGGATTCTCCTTGTGTCTGAGGCGAACCCTGAATGCTCCAAATGCTCCTGAATTGACTTCGCTTTTCAGCCGGTCTAATTGTTTTTGCTCCCGCAGCACGGTCTTTTTAACCCTTGCGCTGGTAACAACGGTGAAACCATCGTCAAGCGAGGGCTCAATATAAATATATATATATATATATATATATATACGGTGGCGGATCAGAAAGTTCTGCTACTGTTCTATTGACGAAATAGTATGTCTTTAGCCTTTAAAAGCGTTGTTTTTAATGCAATTATGTTTATTTCAATTGAATTGAGTAAGATCATTTGAAAGTGTTTTTCTTCCATTCAAAATAATTCCCGCCCGCTGCAACGCACATGTCCCATCTTCTTTCCCATTCTTCGAAACATTTTTTAAACGCGTGTTTCAAAATTGAACTGCTGGTTGCTGCTGTGTTATTGTTTTTCTTCATCACCTCGATAGACTCGAAAATTTGCTGCTTCCACTTTTTTCCAAAGGGAGGCTTTGGAAATAAAGAAATATAATTTTGCACCAAATAATCTGAAGTCAGTAACGGTGTGCGCCGGTGCGTGTTAATGATGTAGGATTCAAGATTTCCTTGCCCAGTGTTCATGACTCCTGCATCGGATGTTCTCGCACATTATTTTTTAAATTTTCCGGTAGTATTCCTTGTTGACCGTAAAAATCAGGTAAACAGTAAAAAAAATTGCTGTTACTTCTGCTCTACCTATTTTTTTGGGACTGACTATCTCTCTCCAGAAAAGCACCACTGGGTGGATTGGGCTCCGCTCTCGATGTCGTGACCATACACTCACCCTTAATTCGGATATTTCCCTATGAACGTTAATTGGCTGAGATTTTAACATTTTGATAACGAACATTGCTGTAAGTCTTCAGACGCACAAATAATGGATCAAAACTGTTACAAATGATCCATGAAGTGTTTCGACTTTCTGAGCTATCTGCCTGGTAGTACTTCGGCGACTGTTGAGTAAGATATCATCAACTTTTTCAACGTTTTTTTTTTGTTATTGGTGTTGAAGACCGTCGTGAGCGGGGCTCATCTTCAGTCTATTTACGTTCATCGCGAAGTCGACGGTATTTTCAACACAGAACTTGAGGAAGGTTTGTTGATTCGAATCTCGTTTTCTTTATTTTTTTTATATCAAACTTAGACAATAAAAGCCGCTCTCGAATGGCGCGAAAGTTGCCGTGTAGCTGATATAAATGGCCCTTTTAAACAAAAGGAACCGGAAGACGTTTATGGCTTCGATAGAATTTTCAAAATTTAAAGTAATAGAACTTGCCGATTCGCCCCCTTATATATATTAAGTGGCGGTGGCTCAAGCGGCTCAACGGGGCGTTGCCATGGCAACCACGTTTAGCAAAACATTGCTACTTCGAGCCCTGGCCGTGCGCTGGTTGAATTTGTTGGACGTGGTTGTCATTGCCTTGCTGCTACATACCTCTGCTATAGAACGCCTATATAATTCCAGTCCGAGAACGCGATGACGATAGATGCATTTGGACGATATCGTGCAACCACAGGCAACTTAGCCCATTACGAGCGTCTAAAATGTAGTTGTCAGAGCTTAAAAATGATTGCTAAATCATCACAATCTTTTCTATATATAAATATACGTATATATATATATATATATATATATATAAGCTGCGGCGACCGCAGTGCTGGCCGATGCCTAGCACAATGCATAAGACTCTTGCCATGTATTTGCGACCGCGACCGTGCGAGAGACATGGATCCACCGCTATACACCCAAGCACAGATAACAGTTAAGGCCATGCGCAGCGCCTATTTGCCTGTGTGTCGAAGTGGACAAACACGTCGTTTTGTCAGCCGGCCAATGACCGTTGTTGTTGTTGTTGTTGTTGTTGTTGTTGGGATTTCGAAGGGATTGATCGGCGAATGGATTTCATTTATTACTCACTGGCACGTACATGTAAATACGCTAGTTTTTAAAGAGCGCTTAAAGAGGCAGCATAAGCGGACATGTTGAGATATCTAGAGATTTCCCAACAGCCCTTGCGACAGTATGATTGTTGACTCTCCGGTTTCAGATGGAGGTCATCGCCGCTTTGGATGAGCCTATTGGAGGGCCTTGAGAAATCTTATTTTCCAAGAGCATCGAAAGTTGTTTGCTCTTCTCAAAATGTTTTTTTTATTTGTCTATGTATAAGGGGATAAAGTTGCTTCTTTTAAAAAACGTAAAACAGAATTATATAAACTAGGTCAAAAAGCAAGGAAAAACGTTGATTTCATTTTTTATGATTTAATTGTCATCCGTATATAAAGAGTCCATAGCAGAATGCATCAAGCTTACGTATTAATTTAAGATCTGGTAGAATTAACTTTTTCAAAACAACTTGCGTGTTTCTATCTAATTACCTCGTACAAGTACTTTTTGTTAATAAAAATCCATCAATATGCTAAAAGTCGACAAAACTCACTTTTTACGAAATCATTCTGATGATATTTTTGAACATGAGCCAACCAAACAAGTTACGTGCTACAAACATTGTTTGACACATTAGGAACTTGGCAAGTAAAACGGCATGTAATTCATGTAAATTTATAGCACACGCAAAGTCTTTTTATAGTCCATAAATATGTATAAGTGTCTTTGGTAGAGCGTGTGCACGGTTAAGCTGTACAACAGCTTGCTCACAGAGCATCAGAGATAATTGAATAGTAAGAGTCATCGTTGGCATGTTTTAGCACAACACATTCTTTAAGAAGGAATCTGCTTATGGTTGTCTGCTCATTCACATGTAATATCATTGCCGGTGTGTTGGAGTTTCCTATGGGTATGGCAAAGCCTAATAGGGCAGTAAGCTTATTCGTAATTAAATCGAGGTGCTTCACCCCAGGTGAGATGTGGTGTTCTATGTTTTGCGCATACAATGCAGGGAGGGCGCATTGAGGGATATATAAGATCCTACGTAGTTAGAACAAAGATAATCAACGACATATACGTACCCTCGTGAATTGGCCACTGAATCAATCACTTTACTGTACAAATAACATGTATGTATATTTGTGTTATAACAATAATAACAACAACAGGCGTAGCACACTTTAAAACAAAACACCCAGATAGGTTGAAAAATTGTTATTGCCGCTGGCTGGCATCGTTGTCGCTACGGGATACTACCCATCCACCCTAAACGCATAACCAGTGAGCGACATAATTCAATATGTAAACACGCAGTAACACCAGCGTCACGATTACGCAGACGTCAGGCATAACTCAGGTAATTGCAGGTTCCTACTCTAATCGAGGCGAGAGCAGTAGAAGTGCTTTGTTGCTGAAATATATGAGGTATGATCCTGCTCAGCAAACGCACCTCAGGTCAGGTACACCAGTCATGTGAAACATTAGTTAGCAGAAAAACACACGACACATTTCTGCGCTAAAGTGGAAGCAAGACATTTTGTTATGTCACACTAGAAAAACGCTAGAAAGATTGATTGGCCAAGACGTACCTAGCTCGCCGCTAAAGAAGCGGGCTAAGGATTGACGATACGTGGGGGAGCTATTGGCAAGAACACAGATACAAGGAAGTAAGCGTAGACTTTGAGAGAGTCATTTACTCTTAGTTTCTCTGCAGAAAATTCGATAAGCCAGAACTTATGTTAACATTATCCCGTACGCTGATGACCTGGATATTTACTAAAGCAGGTAGATATTTCTAAAAAGCCAAACGTTCCTTATACAGCAAACTACATAGAGATATCAGTAAGGAACCACATGTGCTCCTTACTGTGGAGCACATGTGGTTCCTTACTGCTTTTAGAGCGATAGTGCAGCAGCTATCGCTCTAAAAGCACTAAGTGGTTTTCTCTGCGGAGTCCCCACATCTTGTCTCAGCTTTAAAGTGACACAACTTCACATGTCTACTTCCAGGAAGTCCTCAGCCAAGAAGCTGGAAAGCACTCGCACAAGAGGACCACCCATTCTAACGTGCCGAGATAAGCCGACAAATTCGCCAACGGGGTAGATTCGCTCAAGGGTCAAGGACCTCACATCTCTGAGACTCCACTGGATAGTCTAGATTATGGATAGCTCTGATAATTTACAAAGCGGATGTATCTATATTGCAGATGCTCTATTATTCTCTCTGACATACATACTGCATATAGCGCAGAACTTGTCGAACGCGAACGAGTATCCCTCAAAATTTTCGACCGTGCATCCTATCGAGTTTTCGTAGAAAGTTTTCCGTGAGGTCTACAATACCAACATTGCCGAGTAGGCGATCTAGTACTAGTTCCATAGCCAGACAAGTCTCAGTATAGCAAAGCAGAAACTTAAGGAATTGCAGTGGCGGCGGCCGTCTTCGCAAAACTGCTATATCCTGCCTTCCAGTGACTTCCTCGCTGACTATTGTTTTTATAGGTAGGACACTCAGTCAACGCCGGAAATACACGCCCTTTGGCCAAAATGAATGCTTGAAAGCCTCGCTGTGGCTATTCACATGCATGACCAGACAGAAACCGAGCTCCGCCTAATCCATCTCCACAAAGTGAACATGTCTGGTGATTAGCCAACTGCGTAACTGAACTGCCGACATAGTCGTTCCTTCATGGTAGGTGGTATTAATTTTATTCTTTCTCTTCTTGACTGCTGATATCTGAATGTTCTGTCGTCAACGTCCTTCGACGACGACTGATTGTCTTCTTGTTTCTGTTCGATTAGTTTCTACCGCTTACCTTTTGACCTCTGTTGCTTCTACTCAGAACATTTGGTCGCCGTCGCTGACGTCTGCTTTGATCGGTTAACGGCATCCGTTGCTGCTGCTGCGAGCAACGCGGGCAAATTCAAATCATTCCAGCTACCAACCGAATCGCGTGCAATTAGTTTGCCTCCCTATCGGCTCGTAAAAATTTACACTATAAATGTGCAACACAATAAAGAAGACAAATTGGACAAATTGGTGTTACCGCTTCTAAGGTTTATTTAAACGAATGCTAAAATTGTTTAATTTATTAGACGAGTTTATAATACGTTTGTCTATGCGACAATGCGCTCTGGACTGCAGTTTTAAATATGACTCATCACAATAGATTTTGGGCAATGCTACACCTCAATGAAACACAACGAACAAAGTTCCTCTGTACACTTTCCATTGGTTTAGCGTGTTTGTTTAATTAAGGCTATCAACAATAGGTAAACTAAGGTATAACCAAAACTCACTCACATACCTACTAAACCCAGTTTCCTGCACCATTGCCCGGGCTCGGTATTACTATGACATTACTTCGAAGCCGTAGGAGAGGCGTCTCTGCCATTCCCCTTCACTCAGCTCTATATCTGTCTATCATCCCACATAATTATCTGCGGTCAGATAGCAGGATTCAGCCATTTTGTAAACCGTACTGTGAGGGTGCATCGAGACCATGAGGGCCCGGCTACTTCTCCCCTTCTCTCGGCTCCACATCTTGACTGCTGCCCCGAGAGACCCGCTTAAGCCTCTCTCGCCTGGCCGTTTCCTTGGCTGTCTTGGGTGTCAAAACGGCGTCGAACAAGTTTGTTGCCTCCCTCCATGCCTCCGCCGAAGTCATCATATGGGCGACCACCTTCTTGATAGGCCGGCCTCTCACGGCGGTTGGTCCTGCTTACCTCGCTTTCCTGAGAGCACCAGTCCACAGAACAGTACGCTCCACGTTATCCGTTTTTCCAGTATCACACAGTACACACAGTAGGTATCCGTGATAGTTTTCTTAATCCTTGGCATGTAAATATGGAACTGGCGGTGTCCGGTCAGAATTTGAGTTGTATAGTAGGAAAGTTTCCCGTGTCGGCGGTCGTACCACACTCCGAGGTCCAGTATCAGACTATTGGTCCAGCTCCCTGTGGTCTCACCGGCTCTTACCTGCATTCCGTATTCCAGACCAATATTGTGGCACTCCTGGCCATGATAATATCTAGGTCTTTATCTAGATACATCTTACTTCTTTCAGCCACTAGAAGGTCCCATCATCTTAGCTAATACCATTAGACCTTCAGTCTGGACCTTCCGATAAGCTCGACTTAATTTGATTGCCAGCGTTCGTTGGGTCGACCTTGGTGCACCCCTATTTTTCGTTGTTCGGAATTCCATGTCGCCCCAAACTGGGGCTGCCGATAGCTAGACATGGTTCAGGGAGACCCATAATTCGGTCAGTCCCGTATCTAGCATGACCCCAAGGTGCTTCACCTGTTTCTGAGTTCTATTAAGTGACCCGCCGTTACGAGGTTAACGCCGGTCGTCCTCTTTCTGCCTCTTAGACGCATCGTTCCTGTCTTGCCAGGCGCCAGTTTTAAGCGATGGGATTCCATCTACTCAGACACCATTGACAGGGTCCCGCAAGGCGTCGCTCTCCAGGGCTCTCTCGATCTTGGCCGTAACTGCGAGTGCAAGGTCGTCGGCGTCCGCCAACGTCTACCACTCCATACGGGAGACCTCGGATCTCGAGCACTCCGTCATATGCTATATTCAAGAGCACCGGTCGTTGGATCGAGCTTTGTGAGACTCCGACAGTAACCTCGCACTCTCTTGTCTATGAACAATAACGTTCTCCATGATCTTACACGTAGCGTCAATAAGACATATGGCTCGGTAAACTGAGGGTCCCGTCTTCGCCCCGGGTTTACAGCCTCAGGAATCTTCCCTCTTTTAGAAACTTGTTGGCGAGGTCTTGAAAGACCTCAGGCCCTTTTTTGACTAGTAGCCTCGCTACCCATAGGGAACACCATCTGGAGCGGGCGCTTTACGGGTTGCCAACCGTTTCCGGGGTTGTTCGACCTTCCAGCGTTACTTCCGGAATGTCTTCCGGGGCAACCGGGAGCTCCTAGTTTCCTCTCCATGGCTGTGCCGGGAAAAGACCGGTTACGGTCCCCCCAGCACACCCGGGAGGAGTTCCAGGGAAGCCTCCGGAGTCTGGCCATAACCACTCGGTACGGCAGGCCCCATACGCCGCTCTCCACCGCCTCTATCAGGTCCTTCTACGCTCGGACCTTACCTTTGGCGATGAGTCCTCGGAGTCTCAATCGGGCAGCCTTGTACTGCATCGGTTGGGATTTAATTCTTGCGGGCCCTTCCTCTCCGTAGGATCCTTCCCGTCGATTTCTTCGAGCTAACCAGCTGCGTGTCCTCGTGCTAATCCTAGTGAGCTTTATACAAGTCTAGCGGGCAGCTGCAATCTCTTTGTTTTACGGGTAGTTAAGCGGGTGACGGCCTCCGTGGTGGTGTAAGGGAACAGCTTTCCAGCATGCTGTGGAAAGTATGGCGGTAATTTAGTATTCATCCGCCACCGTGTCCCCCAGCCCTTTAGAACCCTCATCGATTTCAATTTCTAGGATCTTCACATCGGGTTTTCGCATTTGCCACCTCTTACTAGGGAGCGGGGCAAAGGGCCCGCGGGGATGCAGATAGCAAAACAGATATCTGTGTGGTCACTTAAAGTCTCCTTTGTCTCCCCCACCCACCACACTGCCACCAGTCGAAAGGCGGACTTTCCTTCAGGCACCCTTTTGATGATCACCAATGGCCAATGAAAGCCAAAAGGCTTTAATTGGCCGTTGTTAGGTCTTTTGACTCCCTCTGGAAAATGGAGGCCTTTTGGCTCCCTCAGGAAAATGAAATGTTATTTAAAATTGTGATAGCCTCCCTACGTAGCATGTAATTATAGGCTTCTTTTAAACAAAATACTGCACATTTCGGCACAGATATCAGCATCATTAAGAAACCGCCTCAATCGTACTCTGTAGTACTTGTCTTTCGTTAGCTGTGTTGAAAGGTCCGTATAGTTTTAGATCATTAACATAAAGCTTATACGTTATCGGTTCAGGGATAAGGCTTTCAAGAAATAAAGCAATCTCTAATATAACCTAAAATAAATATGCAAAATAAAAGTGGGCCGAGGCTTAATTCCTGAGGAACGCCGGAGGGGCACGTTCCCAACTCACTAGAATCACACTAGGCATTTAGATGATTCGCCGGCCTGCTGCTTCTACACCAATGAAACGAAGTTGGAATTACTAAATATTTCTTTTTTGTCACGTGGCACTAGAGTTCCACAAGACAAACAGACACATAGAGTTTGATAAACGCCCGGCCGACTATCGCGCGCCGGACCTCACCGGAGCTGCTGCTTCTCGGGACTCCGTTCTCAATCAGATGAGTACGTTTGGTCCTAGGTCTACACTAGATTAATAACGCCAAAGCTGAAGTGGACAATGCGGAACCCGTCCACCCTTCAATTTGGACCCCCATCGAAATATACAGATATTGGGGCCCTGTGGGTATTCAGCGGCGGCACCTCGCTTGGCTTGGATTCCTTACATGTTTGAGCACCTAAGACTTCAACGAGCTGGCGACTGTCATCCAGCTGAAATGGCGCTGGTCCCTGTTATAAGCGCTTCTCTGGGGTAAAACAATAGCCGACTCTCTCAAATCCTTAAGTACCTCCCAGGAGGCTCTTGGGTCAACTCCTTGCAGCCATGGATGCGGAACAGACTCATGTTCATACGAGTCCTAGGAACACGATCAGCTTCTTCCTGCTCGCATTCTAGACGATGGGCGGGTGTGGACAACGAGTCCCTCTGGTATTGCGCATCCTTCATCTTGTATTGATATTAATTTATTTTCCAGTTTGGTATTCTATGGCTGCTACAGTTTTAGCTTTTTTCGTTGACATAGATATACTCTGATAAGGAAAATGGTTCCAAGGGCCCTTCTAGGGTTCTCTAGTTTAACTGGATGATTAGCCCAGGCGTTTTTCTCCATAATTTTTTAAGTGCATAATCTTGGTTTTAATGTTTGTGTTAATTGTCAGATTTCTCCAGGTCTCCTCCTCACTGGTAAAATTGTAAGTGTTGTCTGGACCTAACAATAACAACAAAGTCGTCCGCGTAAAAGTAAGCAGGCCTGACTTTTACGAAAGACACTTGCTAAGCCTGCAGTGTACAGAGTAGCAATAGGAATGAGCTGCAGAAATGCGGTTAGAAGTCGACAAAGGCAGCGTACGTCAGCTTGTATCGGCACAAACGTTCGTGACCAAAAAGGTATTTTACAACGTTTACAGTGGAACGCCGGGAAAAACTCCGTGTCGCTTGAATGGAAGAGAATCATACGTTATTGTAATGTTACATATGATATCGCTGCTACTAGCTACGGATGCATGTCAGGGAAATTTCCCAATAGTGTTCGGGTCGAGCATGGCTGCGTGGACCTCTTTCACCAAGAAGGTGGAGCTATTGCAGCTGTCTAAGTCTTCCTCTGATAGCTTGACGTTTGCCGTATAGTAAGTTGTGAAGTATGTGTTCCACTCGCAATCGTTTATGGCTGAATTGGATAGTGTACGCTTTTTTGGTAATAGGATCACTACCTTGACTCACATGTGGTCGTAATATGTTCCTAATACTGCTCTTTATCACTATAAACATCAAGCACAACTGCGTTTGCAATTTATTTTGCTCGCGTTTGGCTCGGCTACCAAATGATATTGTCCGATATATCATTATTTCAAATATGTAAATGTCTTAGGTACACCTCACTTAAAACGGCTTCTCCCGCAAGATTTTATAACTGCACCATGTCGCATGCGTGATTTTATAGCTAAGCTAGTTTGTGTCCTTTCAGGGTAACTCGTGTCTTGTCTGCACAACAAGTTTCTAACATTAATGTTACATCATACGCCCGGAATGCAGGCTTTTATACTTCCTTCTGTATTCCACAAGCGGCACTTTGATTCATCAGACGGTCATGTCTGTTCATTCTGCTTGTTTTTTACTACGTTTATGTGCTTTAGGTCCGTCGGTAGAGAATCGTCTGTAGTTTTCAAGTTGTTTTTTGTGCATGAGTAAAATATAACATATTTGGGCCGAATAGCTGAATCGTTTATATCCGCCAAATGCTCATCGGCGGTGCTAAAGTTTTATTTTTGGTGGGTATATATATATATATATATATATGTATATATATATATATATATATATGTATATATATATATATATATATATATATATATATATATATATATATATATGTAGTAGGGTCTGTCTGTACTTAGCTGCGTTGGATGCGAATGACATTGCATCGGGGCAAGTATAAGTGCTCGGCGCTGTTGCTGTTGTTGTTATTCCTGACGCTGCAGCTGATTGCGCTACTGGAAAAAAAAAACGCTGAGATATCGAGAAAAGAATTTAGTGCAGAGTCAGGTCTAGACTCCTTCAACTTTAGAAGTTCTGAGGCTTTCTCTGTTCTGATGCAATGGCAGATCTGGCTGTTGTTTAGCTTCCCTGTGAGTTTTTGTGTGACATAGGCAAGGCTCGCTGCACAGTGTACTACGTGGTCGGCTGCAGTGAAGTGTACAGGTACTTCTCCCGCATACTACAAGATTCCTGAGAGGAACTGGCTTGTGCCACTTGGACGCAAGTTAAGCTTAATATTATCATCTAATAGAGTCTTTTTGCAATTAAAAACGTTTTCCACTGTATACAACTTTAGCAAATCACGCTCAAATACATCAGCCAACTATATCTGAAGGGGGAAAAATAAAGCCACTTAGCGTAGCTATAAATAGACTAAAATAGTTTTTTCGATTGTTGTGGTTTGGACATTCACTACCGTTACTGTACAAATAAAAAAAGTGCTGTCATTTTATTAACTTTCTTGTAATTGTTGTAACCACACAATTTGTAATTTCTAAAAAGTATTTTTTTGAGATGATTAATGTTAAAATGACAAGCAACAAATATATTTAGGTCTTTAGCCAATGAATGATTTTCACCAATAGTGGTATTGTCACTGATGAAAGACTCTTAGATACTCTGGGCAATGGCGAGGACAAATGGGCTTTATTGGTTTAGTTTTAATCTCAGACCCCTTCATCATTAAAGACATACGATTAATTCAATCGTCAATCTCATCCGGCCACAATCATCTATCGCATGTATAATTTTTGAAAACTTGCTCTTAAACCATATTTTCAATTTTCTTTAGTGCAAAGACTTAATTAAATTTATTGCAACTCAAATCGTCAAAATAACTTAAGTTTTGCTCATTATGATAAACAATGGGCGGGTCTTTGATTTTGCATATATTGATTTCTCGAAAGCGTTATATAGAGTTAATCATGTAAAACCTGTACAAAAACTTAGTTACTTGAATGTTTATACTCTTTCTATATAATATATTGCTAGTTGCCCTACCTGTAGAAAGTTCTGCGTCCGCGTAAACAAAGGCTCCAGTGAGTCGGGTGCGTGTCCTTCTAAGGTTCTTCAGGGATTGAGCCTCGGACCACTTTTATTTGAAAATCTATATTAGATCTTAAAATCGTTAAGCCATCTCGATAACTTTTACGTTTTGTACTAATGGTCTTCAGACCATCAGCACAAAACTAATCAGAGTTTGCAATACCGCTGACGAAAGATAAATATTGTAGAGCATGCGTAGGCAACGAATTTATTAAATGTGTGCTCAAATGTGCAGTTTTTGTATGTAAAAAAAGCTATTTCAACTAGGATTAGGTAACTCGGGGTAACGGTGATGGCAAACGTGATTTAGTACTCATATCACACAATTTATCCGATCAACTAGTCTTATATCATAAAATAATGATTACAGATTTACACAAAGCCTTATAAGAGTTTAGTTGGTTCTACATTTAACTATCGCTGCGAGGTTTCGCGGCCTTATTTAGACCAATATATTGACGCAACTGAAAGTGTACTGAAAGAATTCCTTTATCGCGTCTCACTAAGATGTTACACTGGTTGTAATTCCACTGTCATAAGGGCTTATTTGGGAAGTGCAGTCTAGAGCGGAGTATTGCATGCACAACGCCATGTTAAATTCATCAAATATATCGAACTATTTTAGCATTTGTTTAAAAAATCTTAAGAATCAGTAACACTATATCAACAAAACAAAGTACCAAGTGTGTAAATATTATGTTTTCGTGGCGAATGGCTAGCCACTGAGAGCTCGAAACGCCAACGGCGGGAATGTCGGCACACATGTAAACTAACTGTTTTACAAATCTATCTAACTGCATTCTTTTAAAATTTAATTATTGAAAATTATGTCCTCCCTTTGAATGAAAAATAAAGGCGCAATTACATTGAGAAAAAATCTAACCTGTAAAGTATAACAATGTTTAATTTACATACAACAGTACTTGTATAATCTAAAAGTTTTCATATACGTACTATATATTGTCGCTCGTCGATGAAATGGAATGGCGGAAATGACCGGCAGAGTAGTAGAACGTGGGCTTTATCCCGACTTACATAGCATTTACATTCTGGATGCGACTTTTAATAAGATTTGCAGATTGGGTTAACATATGATAAGATGTTAACCCAATCTGGACTTGGGCCGTGCTATGTTCCGTACATAGCACGGAACTATGTAAGCTTTGTGAAGCAAAGTGTTTATTAATATACAACGACGGATTAGGCGTTCAGATGATGAATCTAGTTTGGGAGCCATGAATTGCCGTTCACGTCGTAATATGTTGTAATCTGCTATTTTCGACTCGAAACTGATTTCGATACGACACAATATAGACACACAACTCTTTTGGTCGCTTTTGCACCAGTGTTACGAGCTGCAGTGCCAGTCACGTTGCCGTATCAATAATGCGGTTATTAGTGTAATCAATAAGAAGCAGGCATTAGCTTTTCAGCAGAAGCATTGTAATATCGTCGGGGGCCGGCGTAGGGTCTACTCCTAGGGATATCATCAGTCGCGCACGGAAAAGATGACAAGAACCGTGCATTTAAAGGAAACGCTAGTCTTACACTTGCACTTGCACAGCCAAGCCTTTTCAGCAGACGACAGCGTTCAGAATAGAGAATTCTCGAATGGCTGGAGAAAAGCAACATTAATAGTTATCACTAAAGGAAAAGAAGTAAAAACAAAGACACATGGACGGAAATAGCAATAAAAAGTTGTTCGTACAAAATATTTTCAGGGACAGTAGCAAGCTAATTGGGGACATTGGAAAGGATCTTCGCTGCTGTATGTATACATTTAAACGCAAAAGAGTAACGTTTGGTAGATTCAGAAAAAATAGTATACGAGTTGTGTTTGGTATAGTTAATCTTTTTCTTCCTAAAAAAGAGTCTTAGCGTTGTCAAATACATGTAAGAAGGTAGATCGCTACAAATAAAGAAAGTCTATTTAAGTGAAATCTGAAAAAGACGCGTGCATTTATCTCGCGTTTTTGCAGAACTGGGCAAAAAAAGCTAGATTAAACAGCGACAATCAGGAACTTCAAATGGCAGACAAGTAGAGAAAAACAATGTTATTTAATGATGACCTTTGTGGCCCACATATTTCATTACGTACTATGCATCGAAAAAGGCTTCTACAAACCACAAGACTGACGAAGATGCGTAAGGTATTAAAGGGATATGCGATAGATGTCATGCCGCCGTACGTTAGGCGGTTCTATCGAAAGAGAAAAAAAGTCAAACGGTAAATCGGTATATCGACCTTAGATCCACACGTATGCCTATGTCACAAATTCAATTTACCTGACACGGCCTTTAATCAATGATTTAAATTTGCTCACAATATGTTAGCAGCATATTAGCAGCGTTCATATTTCGGTTTATAGCTTAATAATAATATCGTTGGCACTTGACTGGAGGGCTTTCCCCCGAAGCCACCTGTACTAACCGTGCAGGACCGGACATCAGAGCTGCTGGAGAAGCCTGCCAATAAGGCAAAGTTGCCAAAGTTGCGTACTGGATGTGCAAAACAGCACTTGTTTTAGCTCCCCCCGCCAAGAGTCCCGCTCTTCACCTACTCGGCAATACCAAGTAGATAAATATGGTGAACACAGCAGGGTCTCCGAGGCGCCTATCGTTAGCGCTGGGTAACGGACAAAGCTCTCAAAATTACCAATGACCTTGCACGGCTCATGCGTAACACGTGTCCTACACTTTGAGCCTTGGCACTACAAGCGACGCATCATCATGTCTGTGGCCGAGTCAGTCACCCTGTACCGGGCTTCGGCCTTTATCAACCGCAGCAAACCGGAGTCGCCTGCGCCAGACTGAACGGGTCGGATCCTTTAGATGTATCGGACGGTGACGGCACAGCGACGGCGTTACTCGCTGGAACGGTTCCCAGGTATCTAAAGGCGAGAGAGCGCAGCCGTCTTTGGGAAGGCCCTACACTCAAAAGAAAGACAAGCAGCCACAAAGCATCGCCCTATGGCCGCAGGAGTGGGACGGCCTGGAGGATGAGGCCTATATATTTATATATATATATATCCCACGACTGGTTTTTAGTGGGATGGAGTTCCACACTACCGACCCACACAGGCGGGCTTTCTGCAGTGGTGTCCGTGTGTGCAAACCCCATTTTCAGTTACTCCTCTACCCCAAGAAAAAAGTGAAGAAACATGGAGACAGTTGAGTTGTTCTCGTTGATCTCCATATCGTTCGAGTTATCTCCATTGAATAACAGCAAAATAATAACTATCGTGAGACAAAGGAGTTGTAGCTTACTGAAGCATTGTCGAGGTAGGTGCTTTAAAACGCTGAATATATCGCCTGCTGTTGCATGCATTTCACCTAGATAATTATATGGATCATTTTGCATATATTATATATATATATATATATTATATATTATTATATATATATATATATATATATATATATATTTTATATATATATATTTATATATATATATATCTATATATATATCTCTATATCTATCTATCTCTACTCTCTTATCTATCCTCTTCTCTCTCTCTCTCTCTCTCTTCTTTACTCTTCTCTATATCTTTTCTCTTATCATTTATCTTTCTATCTCTCTCTTTTCTCTCTCTCTCTCTCTCTCTCTCTCTCACTTCTCTCTTCTCTCTCTTCTCTTCTCTATATATATATATATAATAATATATATATATATAATATAATAGTCGGCGGTCCACCAGCTACTGAAACAATACGATGCATTGCCCTTTGGTCTGGTCCTGCATGTAACAGTCGCCATGTATCAAGGTACATAATGTATGGTTCGCACTACCTGATATGTTTAATTGCTGCCTTTCACGAGACACTGTGCAGCCGTCGGTTCTGCAACGGTGTGCCAGAAATGCGCAGTTCTAGAGCATAAATTGTTGCAGTACTTCTCTCCAGAAGCGTTATAAATACAGTATATGAAGACTATCTCACAGAGTGCATATAAACTCATTTTGGATGTGACAAGCATAGTTAAATCGAATAAACATTGAAAACGTTTTAAAGCTAGGCCATATAATTACTAGACCACTGTGACAAATCACAACGCTTATAGTGTCCAACATTACGATTCGATTTATTGACACTGCAGCCTCAAAGAAGAGGCTTTTCCTGACTAATTCTAACAAGCAACTTGTAATGACGACTCGTTCTAGCCCCTGGGCAACCTCCGCAGTACAGAGGCTGTATGCTCTCTCGAGTGTGTATTTGCAAGTGTATTGCAACTCATGAATAAAGCTATGTGTTTCATGATAAGATATTATGTTAAGCTGTTGTTGGCTAGCGGCAAAAACTATATTTCAACCTATCCTATATATATGACACATTAACACTTAATTGGTATACATACAACGCGCATTATTTCAATAGTTGCACATATATATATATATATATATATATATATATATATATATATATAAGCTAACCTACCATTAATCTATGCCGACGGATAAGAGCATTTTCCGTCGTAAACTGTGTCGGTGGGAATTTAAATGTGACATTAAGGCAAATGGAAATAGCCGTTCAGTTGTCGTACTCGCGTGTGCGCTGTACGACACAGCTCTTGCGTTAGAGCTGTGTCGTATACAGTATAACAAACGTAACTAAGAATGTTTGTTATATTTGTTAACGACATGGTCGATCAGGTAGCTGAGGCGGCGTTTGCCTGACATATGGCCGAGCTTGATCTCCTGCGCCTGGGTGAGGGTCTCGATGATGGTTCGCTTCACCTCTTCGATACTTTGACATGTCACGTTCTCGCCAGCTATGTGGAACTGGCACATCGTTCCTGTGCGAGTTTGCCAAGTAGACGCCGTACCGTAAGATAAGACGAACACGAAACATATCACACTTTTAATTCACATTTCTGTACTAAGATGAAATCCGGAGACGTTCCAGTGTCACAATGCTACAACAACAACCTACGTTCTCGCTACCAAACCGAAAAGGGCACGTGCTTTACAAAGGTTTCTGATTACGGTGTAAAAGGACAACACTGTGCGTTGAAGTAGCTCATAATACGATCTATTAGAACTAGAACATAATGTGGATTGAATTATCAGACTCTTCTTTTCGCCAACATTTTACTTGGAAAACTCATAGTAGTGTGATGCCATTTTCGCTTTGACTTGGCCTGTAAGCGTCACTTCTTTAGAGGCAATGCGCGAATAAGTTGTGTTTGGGATAGACAACTACAGACACTTCTTTTCGTTATATTACGCTCTTATCGCATTGGTTACATATAAGCAATTTCCGATATTTGATGGTGAGAGCACTGCGCTATATAGAAAAAACTTAAATCCTCACAGGTGCGTCAAGCTGTTTCAGCAGATTATTATTACGCAAGATAACACCTCACTGGCTATTGTTACATGTAGTTTATAGGTGTCCTGCAGACGAGTGTTTTGCGCATTGATTCCCGTGAAATCCCTGCAATTTTGCCCCTCGGTACGGCCGGGCTGATCAATGTCTGCTGCCTGCACGATTATCTAAAAATTTTTTGGGTTGACCCTCAGCCAACATTAACGTTCACGAGACTGCTTTCGCATTGCACCGTGCGAAATTATTACGGACCCCATAAATACAAACCCGGGGGAGACATATAGGGCTTGAACCCGTGCACCTCTGTATCACCCCCGGTCGCGAGGCGCTCGCGAATGTACCACGCCACCGGGGGTTTGACTGCAAGATGATCTGTTGGCGAGACACAAGGCAACTCTTGGCAAGACATCATCTGGGACGATATCCGCCACGTCCCCGGTTAGAATTCGATCAGCGGACTTTTGCCCAACCCTACAAATGTTAGACATTTTTCTGTTACCATTCCCTTCGGCTGGCTAATTAAGTCATCAATAACTACCATGCAGACTGCTCGTCGAGTTCTTTGCCATCCAGCAGTTCCGTAAGTCCCTCTGTTCCCCATGTAGGTTTAAAGTTCCTAAATAAACATACGAACAAGTTCCGGCCGATGTGCAAATTACTCCCCCTCGTAGAATTGCACTTGTATAGTCTGTTCTTACTGAAGTCTGCTTCTTGGCCGGCTGACTATAACAGCTGTCGAGCCTGGTGGCGTGGTGCATTTGCAAGCGCCTCGCGGCCAGAGGAGACATATAGGTGCACGGGTTTGATGCCCACCGTTGCACATTTGTATTTACAAGGTCCGTCTTACGAAGCATTGCGAAAGCAAGCCCGTGGACGTTAAATGTTGGCTGAGGGTCAGCCCAAAAAACTTTTTAGGGCTCTAACAGCTCCTACGGGGCTGCGATCCATCCGTCCAGAAGATCGCGCTACAAGCGGTTAACCACTTTTTTTTGTGTAAGTGCGTTTTATTAATAGCATGTGCGATGACCATAACTGCATTTGCTTTTCCTTAAGGCTAACGCAAAACCGTACACGGGTACGGTTTTGCACTGAGACCTACCTACAGACAACCTACGGGCTTGAGAGCTTGCGCCGAGATAGCCTCGCGATTGTACAGGTCAAGCAAGTTAAGGCGCGACGTAAGTTTACAAGCCTCAGTAGGAGATTTAAGTGCTTCCAAATTACGTTCCACACGTCAGGCGCGCGGTTACGGCCCACCGAATGCCTGCTTAGAAAGGCGTACAACTCAAGGGAGCTCCAAACTAAACGCACGCCAAATAGCGAGGAGAGATACTTGCACATGTTTGGTTGGAACCAATTAATTCCTTCATAAGAGTCAAACAAACCCTACTTACTTAGCGGGCTATTGCCATGACTATACAACCATGCTATTGTTTTGCCTTTGTCCCATAATAATTCGATTTGACGATGAGATTCTTGGCACGATCTAAGTTCTAGCAATAGACATCTACAGCTCTCTCTCTTACGTAAATGTTGCTACATTACATTTTGTCACAGCCTTCACCCTATGAATAGCCTTACTCTCAAATGGTACTAGCTTGAAATGTTAAATAGACAGCCAAAAGGGTAAGCTGTGCGCTCTAGCTGTGCAACAGTTTGATCTAAAGATCATAAATGTGAATATTTAAATAATGTTTTGCGCTATCTGCCAGATATTTGTGGTCGATGGCCAAACGTGTACGGTTAAATGGCATACTGCCTACGGGTAATTGAATTACAGCAATCCGTGTTGTTACCCAAATTACGGTACGCGTAAATTCTGCGGATAGAACTATCAATTAAGTTAAAACTATTTATGCTATGCCTAAGTTCTAGAGTGCGTGGGAATTATGCTGCAGACATTCATGAGCTAAAATAGAACTAAACTTAAGTAGCAACACATTGTTATGCGTGCTGGCCAACAATTGAATCATATACGCGTTGTTTAACATCACCATTAGATCAAACCATTACTACTAAATACTAAAGTTTAGAGGTATGAAGTTTGCATCTTTAGTGGGTTTTTCAAATACCCCTCTTTAATTTAGGGCGCTTTCTCTAAAGCTATACACACACATTATATATATACTAACCAACTTGAAGAACAAGTTTTGCCTCTGTAAACTTTGCACCAAGAAGTTTAAGAACCACGTCCCGTTGCTGGTCGATGTATTTTATTCCTAAAAGCACATGTGAACGATTATGTTACTTTACAAAAGTTACACATGATAGCAGTACTAACTTATTTTCGTCACAACACTTTTCGTCTTTGACCATTCCACTTTTTTAAGAGTAATCACCCGACCGATCTCTGTCGGCATATTTACATCACCAGAAATATTGAGTTATATCAGCTACTTGAATCCGAGCATACGATCATTACACCGTTAGGCTTTATAGGCACGTTATCAATATGTCGAGCTAGATTTTGCCACTTACTATTATTACATGAACTGGCCTATATCTAAGTATATTAAGTATTTCATGATTTGACGCAGTACACTGCGGAATCTATACTTCAGTTATATTTACATCTTTTGACTGAATGACAAGATAAATGTTCTGATTTTTTTAAAACTATAAACGTTACAATTGGAAGTAACAGTGACTTGAACAGGCGGGCAACGACATGTGTGTAGAGAAGCAGCTTTAGTACCGTATTTCAGGGAAGCTAACACTTAGTACGATATTGGCCTATTCTTTTATCGATAAGAGCGTACAAGTTACCAAAATACATTTGTAGACTAGGATATTTAAAGGTACTGACAAATTCCAGACTATCTGCTAAGCAGTAGGCTATCCTGCGGACAAGTCGTGTCCCATGTCCGAACACATTACCCTTAGGGCTTCCTTTGAGGTTTCGCTAATTAGCCTTTTATTATCAACAGTAGTGTAAAATTTAAATTCCAATTCGTTTATTTAAACAATTATTACTGATTTTTATTTTTCATTTGGTAAACGCGTGGGAATCATCTAGGGAATATTACATCTGCTCTCTTACAAAATGTACTTATCAATTTTGCTAGTACGTTTGCGCTCTTAACGAAACTGGTATTTATATTTATAATTTGGCTAGATCTCAGTTATGTAGTGTCTAATCTTTTCTTTCCGGGCTTGGATGATCGTAGCTTTTCTCCACTAACATTTTACTTTGAAAAGAGAAAGAAGTGCATTAGATAGTACAATCTAAATTTTTTTTTTGAGGGACTAACTGGGAAATGCGGTTCGCACACACGGACACCACGGCAGAAAAGCTCACTGCAAATGTGGGCCGGTAGTGTGGGGCTCCAACCCACTAAAACCAGTCATGTCCCCATCCCCACACTCAACTGGGTAGCGCAAACCCGAAGGCGAACCGCCCATGGATGCGATCTGGACATGCAACATTTATTTCTAAAGGAAGTCACATATTTTGCATGAGCTTAATAGGGCCAATCCAGTCGATTTTAACGGAGTGGAGTGCCTAGAATTTTCCTCCGGGAAAATTCGAGTGCGCCTAGGGGCCTACAACTCTAGCTCCTTTTTTTTTTATAGAGGTAACAGGTAAAATGCGTTATGCACACCGGGCGACGTTGTTAAAGCCTCGGTAGTGTGGGACGCGCACCCACTAAAATCCAGTCGTCCTCTTTGCCCCTTGACGGGGGTGGCCGCAGTACTGTCTTCTCGAGATTACTTCGCCTGGCCACTCTTCTTGCCATTTAGGCTGCTCGGCTTTGTGCGGCGGTTATTTTCGCCTCAGAGATACCTTGTGCGAATCTTGTTACTAGAATCCAGGATTTGTGATCTTTGAGGAGCGCCTCTACAAGGGCCTGGCATGTCAGGGGGTTCTGCAGTCCTAGGTTCCGGGACAATAGCTCTCGCTCAGTGTCGAAGAAGGAGCACCGCTCATAGCAGTGCCTAACATCATCCGGCTCCCCCGAGTTGCACATGCGGCATACAGGGGAGTCAGTTTTACCGATGCGGTGTAGGTACTGCTGAAAATAGGCACCATGGCCTGTTAACAGTTGTGCGAGTGGGTAGGTAAGCGAGCCGTGTTTGAGGCTGTACCATTTTTTAAGATCAGGAAGTATTGATCTTGTCCAATATCCAGGATGGCCCGGCTGTATTGCTTCCCATTGCTGGCTCCATTCGCTTAGTGTGTCGGTTCTGCTGACTAGTGTGCCCTCCGTAAGAACGTTGGTTACAGGGCTTCTTGATGCCAATTCTTTTACTCTTAAGTCCCAGGGAATTTGTCTGGAGAGTACCTGTACGGCTGCTGTGGAGGCCGTGCGACTTGCTCGTGTTAGGTTAAGCGCCATAGGTCTTTGGGTCTTGTTGAGGAGGCGACGTGTTGTAGCTCTTGTAGTAGTGCGCTTCCATAAGGGTGCGGCGTATAGCATGATGCTGTCTATTACTGATGCTAAGAGTCGGCGCCGAGAGTCGCTTGCCCCTCTGGTCCGTGGGAGGATTTTCCGTAACTCTGCTGAGGCTTTGGCTGCTTTTTTAGCTGCATAGCGCACATGAGGTGTTCCTGTGAGAGCTCTATCCAGGATCACGCCCAGGTACTTGACCACGGGCGTGGGTGTTATTGAATGGCCTTCCAGGTGTAAATTTAGGTTGCGTGGAGGACGCTTCAGTCCGTTTAGAAGGATTGCTTCCGTTTTTTGTGAAGCCAGTTCGAGGCCAAGCGTGCGGAGGTGTTGTCGGATATCCGCCAAGGCTCCGTTGGCTGTACCTTCGAGCAAATCCTCGTCACTGGCGGTAACGATCAGTGCCAGATCGTCTGCGTAGGCGATAGAAAAAACTCCCGGGGGATGCGGCAGTCTTAGTACTCCATCATAGGTTATGTTCCACAGGGTTGGTCCCAGTACAGATCCTTGGGGAACCCCGGCAGTGACGGCGTAGTCCACTCCATCGTATGTAGATGCTCGGTCCTTTAGATACGACGCTAGGATACGTCGTAGGTAGGGAGACACGCCTTTATTTCCAAGTGCTTGGTTTATGGCGTCCCACGAGAGCGTATTAAACGCGTTTTTGACATCAATAAGGACGGCAAGGCAGTGCGCCCGGTTTGCGATAGGTGAATTTCTTTGTGTTTCAGCTATGTTTAGAACTTTGCTGATAGCCGAGTGTGTGGAGTGCCCGGCGCGGAAACCATGCTGGTTTTCTGACAGCGCCTTCTTGTCTTCTATATAGGGCGGTATGCTGAGGGGTCTCCTTGTGGCTTCCCGGGTTTCGGGATAAGGGTTGGGCGTGCCGTTTTCCAAGGCTTTGGGTACTCTCCGCTGGTGAGAATTGTGTCCATCATGCGTTTGAATACCTTTGGATGGTTCTTTAGGAGTACGCGTACTGCTTGAGGGGGGGCAGCATCTGGGCCAGGCGCTTTCCCTGGTCGTATGCGTTCAGCCACTATTCTTATCTCTTGAATTGAGATTGGCTCGAAGGAAAGATCTGAGGTTTCTTCAAAAACTACCGACTCCGGCAATGGTCTTTGTGGAAAGAGGGCATTTACAATCGGTCGCGCCACTTCTACAGGTAACGGCGGCTGTGCGTGGCGCATTTTTTTCGCACAATCATGTATCCTTTGCCCCAAGGGTTTCCCTCGACCTCCTCACCCAGAGAGATCCAGTGGTCTTTTTTACTAACCTTAATGGCTTTTTGTACTTTTCCCATAGGTAGAAGAGTTCTCGTCGGTGCCTTGCTCTGCGGCGCGTGCATACTCGCCGTATGCGGTGGTCGATTGGCTATCTTAGGGTGTGGGCGGGAGCTGGACTCTCGGCAGGCTTCCTCTAGTAGTGTAGAGATTTAGCTCCTTTACAGAGCCTATATTACTGTGTAGATTGTACATAGCTCAATACTGATGTGACGAAACAGAGAGATGCGTTGCACCACTGTTAATCATATTAAAAAAATGTTAAGGTTCTTAAGAAATGTTTTTTTGTCCGAGGGTCCAGAGCTCTAATAAAAACGGTGTTCCAAATTCGTTTTTCACATTGCGATTCATTACCATGAGAAAGAATGTTTCTATTAAGACGCCCGATATGGCTGTATTACATGTAGTAAAACTTATCGCATACAACTGCAACAAAGTTTGAATATATCCAACTTCGGGATAAGGAGTTTATCGCTTCCTTTCCGAACTCTTATCCTATCGGCACGACGTCACCCGACCTAATAGAACGAGGTATTTTAATGGATCATTCGGGTATTTTTTTAACAATGGCAGGTTTTACTTCACATTCTGAATAGTATTCTGATTTCCATCCTTGGTCAAGCTACTTGTTGGAAAAGCCCATAATCATCGAGCAGAGTTGCGTTCAATAACTATCGACTCTGAGTCTATTTGCTTCCTACAGTGTCTCGCGGCTAGTATTCCTTTACCACTAGTAAAACAACAAAGCCAGAAGTAAATTCCTGCAATCGTTGCGTCAACACGCGTCTTTACCTACGCAATCTACTGCCGTTCTCTACGCTGTGAGGCTTTTTCTAGCCGCCATGCGGTCCTGTAGATGTTACGATGCTGTATCCGACAATGTTTCTCTATCTACGAGGTGTGTTCAAAAAGTATCGCGACTTGAATTTTCGCGGGTTACGTATATTCGAATTTCGATTTTTTGTGACGTTATGTTGGTACTCATGTCTCTCACTTATGCCGACAAGCTCGGCCATTTTGAATGTTCACTTAATTGTTGACAGCTGCTTTGCTTGCACGTGTTTTGGATCGTCTTCGATTTTTACCTATTCAAAAAAATGGATCAAAGAACCTGTATCAAATTTTGTGTGAAAAACGAAATTAAGTGCGCGGATGCATTCCGAATGTTGACTGTGGCATACGGAGAAGCTACCTTGGACCGAAGCAACGTTTATCGGTGGTACAAAATGTTTTCAGAAGGCCGAGAAGATGTGAACGACAAAGAGCGTGCCGGACGCCCGAGCACTTCAACAACAGACGAAAAAATTAATGAAGTGGAGAAAATGGTATTGGCCAATCGTCGAATCACCGTTAGAGAAGTTGCTGAGGACCTAAACATATCGATTGGCTCGTGCCATTCGATTTTTATCAATGATTTGGGCATGAGACGGGTCGCCGCGAAATTCGTACCAAAATTGCTCAATTGCGACCAAAAACAGCATCGCATGAACATTGCTAATGAGATGTTGGACTCTGTCCGCGACGACCCAAATTTGCTCCAGAGGGTCATAACTGGTGACGAATCGTGGGTTTATGGTTATGACGTGGAAACCAAAGCTCAATCATCTCAATGGAAGCTGCCGCACGAACCAAGACCGAAAAAAGCGCGCCAAGTTCGGTCGAATGTGAAAGTTTTGCTGACAGTTTTCTTCGATTGCAGGGGCGTGGTGCATCATGAGTTCTTGCCACAGGGTAGAACGGTCAATAAGGAATATTACCTGCAAGTTTTGCGCAATTTGCGCGAAGCAATCCGCCAGAAACGCCCGGATTTGTGGAAGAACAAAAATTGGCTTTTGCACCACGATAACGCCCCTGCTCACACATCGTTGCTTGTGCGCGAGTTTTTGGCCAAAAACAACACACTAATGATGCCGCAGCCACCGTATTCCCCAGATCTGGCCCCCTGTGACTTTTTCTTGTTCCCTAAACTGATGAGGCCCATGAAAGGACGACGTTACGCTACGCTTGACGAGATAAAGACGGCATCGAAGGAGGAGCTGAACAAGATAAAAAAAATGGTTTTTTGAAGTGCTTCGAAGATTGGAAAAACCGTTGGCACAAGTGTATAATATCTCATGGGGATTACTTTGAAGGGGACAAAATAGATATTCATGAATCAATGAATAATTTTTGAAAAAACACAAACGTCGCGATACTTTTTGAACACACCTCGTATGTGTCAAATATGTTTGCTTGTCGGGCCTGGCGCCCATACTCAGTCCACGCTGCTTAAATGTTTTCACATCAGCGGTTCCTAAGCCCGCCCATACCTCCTGTGTCAGTGTGTTCTGTATTGCAATGTCTCTATTATTCTCAATATTAAATAACGTCATCTTTGTCGTAGCATTTCTATACAGGCTGCGTACCTCTTAGCGCTCTGCGCTTCTAGAGCGTAAATAATTTACACTACCGCTGGCGACCTTGAGCTAAAGACGAATACGGTGCTTGGACGTTTTTGTTAGAGGCCTTATAAAAGCTAGGTGTAAATAGTACGTAACCTGTTCGATACAAATAGACAATATAGTTGTAGCGGACTGCTCTGATTCTAGACCTAAGACTTCGTCGAAGCGGCACAAACACTTCCTTCTCCAACGTCCTAGTATTATATACAGATTATAATTATTGTTGATGACTCTCTTCGTAAAATTGCTATCTCAGCACTTACCCATTGGTGTTTGGGAACTTGCCGACTGAAGTCGCACAATTAAGTGATATCCAATGTCTTCTTGCAAGAGGTCTGGTACGTTTCGCATTGTAACGAGTTCGCCAGCAACGAGAAGGCCGGCCCGATCCACTTCTAAGTAGGCGCAATCCTCCAGTGAAGAAGAAGAAATCACCATAGCTGTTTCTGTTCAAAAGACATGTACGCAAGCAACAACAATAAACACCTACGTGTTAACTAACACGGGCTGTATTAAACATAAGTTGTTATACCACCGTATTAAATGTTACTATGCCACTGATATGTGACACTGACGAGGATGCTGCCGTTTCTTCTTCTAATTTCTCATGAATAAATGTGTCGACCCACGTGACTATCAAGAAATTGGCTAATAGCTCAACTACTAAAACAAATTATGCGTTTGGCATAACTACGGAACCAATACAATGTTTTCATGATAACGTGTAATATCAAAGGATACTTAAATCCTAGCTTTCACTACCTGGAATCTGCCTGTAGATACAGTTCACAAAAAAGAACTGCAAACCTAATCAAAAGCCAGGCACAATAATTACGAAAACATTGATTGCAGAGGCGCTCCTCAAATATTTCGAATCCTGGTTCATAGTGTGAGATTCGCAGAATAATGGCCGCACAAAGTCAAGCAGCCTTAATGGCTAGATAATGTGGCCAAGCGAAGTAATTTCGAGAAAACGGTGTTGCAACCACCCCCGGCATAAAGAAAGGAGAATTACTGGAATTTTTAGCCCACACTGCTGTAGATTTACGTCGCCTGGTGTGTATCATGCATTTTACCAGCTAATCTCTGCGTATTAAATGTTAGGCCTTCAATAGCGTTAAACAAGCACAACAGTTGTTACGTAGGTATATATATATATATATATATATAAATTCCCAGAATTTGTCCAATAAACCTTGAGATCTAGTACAACTCGGCTAAAAAGTAATGGAACAAGCGAATAGAAATGTCTTTTAAAAAATGGGCAATTGAGCGTGAATTCCAAGTTATAGGAATTACAAAGAGTTTAATTTTTTGGGAGGTATCTTTAATACAATATTTGTTCTGCTCTGAGCTAAAATGCAGTTCAACCAATGCAAAATGTGCATCCAAACACGCTGGTATAATTAGTTTGTCGTTAGGGTGACGGCAATCACATCTTTAGTAAAATTATGTCAGATAAAAAGCTTAATACCACCACTTCTGGTAATTTTGCTCTCACTCTGAAATAAGACATTTTCGCTCTCTTCTTTCATTGGAAAAAAAATTCGCCAAGCTACTAGACCACAGTGCTTGTTGAACGACTTCTGGGAGACTTCTATATTTATATATATATATATATATATATATATATATATATATATATAAACTTCAAATGTATATATAAACGCCACGGTGGCGTTTCGCACATTTTCATTTAAACTCACCTATGTGTATAGATTTATATATATATATATATATATATACAGATAAAGTGCCCCCCCCCCGTCTGGCAATTCATGTAATTTGCCCAACACTAAACGAATTTGTCGCATCTATGCTCTCGTGTAGAATTCAGTCGTCGTTCTTTTTTGTAGCTTTATTTCTGCTTTTCGATAGAGATTAACGGCTTGATATTTGTCAGCATTTGCTCAAGTATCGAAATATTTACAGCGGTGACGCGATCTCGAGCTTACTTGAGCCTGCGGTAAAAGCCATTCTTCTTCTTGTTTGCCCGCCTTTGTTACTTCTCGTATGTTGATCATCGTACCACCAACGGCATAAGCACTCGTGTGTTGCTTCTGCTGCCGGGCTTTTAGGTGTGCTCTACCCAAATTCTGAAGTACCATCCTACCGGTTACAGTCATGCAGCATTTTCCCATCACGTTTGCTTCATCGGAAGGTTTGCGGTACCCGAATGTTGTGAATATGTTCACTTATTCTCGACACTAACACCATTAACACGTGTTCCTATTAGTGCGCTATCTATGACTCCTCTTCAACTCGAATTTTGTTAATTGACTAAAGCAGCAATACTGGCGGGTGAACTGCGAGTGGGGAAAGATCACAGTCAACCTATCTACATTTCTCGAATTTCTCGAAATAGACCCTCAAGGAGCCCAAACTGCGCAGCGGGGCTTGCATTGTCACCAGCATGGCTCCTCGTTTTGCGTTTTGATTTGTATATTTCTGAAATCTGTGCTGTCTAATACGTATATGTGATCCTCTTGTCGCATCTATGCATGGCTTCTATGATCGCCAATTGGTCCTTGGTCTAACCTATATATTCCCACCTGTTCCGTAACCGCTGCTTCGCTAAAATTTAGCATCGTCTCTTCTATTAAGTTCGGTCAATTTTGATTTGCTGAAGATCATTTGTTAACGCTAGATTAAGACTGTTATTTACACTGGCTTCCGCCACTTTGTTCTTTGTAATCTGGCTTATCCGTAACGAACCGTTAATCTTAAGCATACACATCACAACACACGACAACATTTTGGCTGAAGTCTTCAGCTTTTCCAGTGTCATACATATGCTGGTTCCTACCATGACCATGACTCTTTCATGTGGCCCGCTCGTGCCCTTTCCACTGTCGCCATAAAAAATTAACTCAATAGATTTGTGCGTCTATGTTTTCTGTGACAATGCGGTATGCGATTGATTGCTAGCCAGGTATTGGTTGCCTTCAATACAAGCTTGTTTCAAATGCGCATTTGTTTCATTCCAATTGCCTACCAATAGTTCTAAAAGAATAATTTACACATGTGCTACATACAAACTTGATTTGACTACTTCATCTGTATAGGTCAGAAAGTATTTATATTTAAAAAAAAAACACGTACTATATCATATGAGCATACCTCACGTTACTGGTGCAATTAAGTTAACTCCCTATGCTCAACGAAACAACAAAACTAAAGACCGGGTTATTTGCGATAGTATAAGCCTGCTTCATTTTAGTCATCATGCCATTCCATGTTTAGAGCAGATTGTAGTTGTGGCAATCGTCACTACGTTTAGATCAGCAATGTGGCGTTATGTAGGACAATTAGCCATACAATAGCAACAAAAGGCTTAGCAAAACATTGACAAACATACTTCGATTTTTGAGTACGTTGAGTGCGTGGCTCATGCGGTCTCGGTCTGGCCTATCCAGCCCTTCCATAGGATCGTCAAGAACGACCACGGGAGGGCAACCTACGAACGCTACTGCCATGGCAACCAGTCTCTTCTTACTGGGCGAAAGCACACCCACAGATCTGAAAACGGGAGCACCGACGTCAGACATTAGGATAAATGTACGAGAACATATATACATGCACAATTTTGAAAACACAAGATATATAAACACGTTTTCTAGATATTTACTAGCGCCTGTGTTGGGTAACTTATGTTCGTGTTACACACGTACACACAGAATAAATATAGGGAGTGTGTCATCACCGATCAAACGCTTTGATAAAAGCTATCAGCAAAACGACCAGACACACCGTGGCATGATATCCGTCACATACGCTCCAGCATCTTAAGCATCTACATCCATCTTGTGGTTTACGAAAGGCATACTCCTGTATACTATTTTGGCCCGAGAAAGCGATTGCTGCCTGTACCGATACCATAGGACGACAAATCGGCAAGTTCTAGTACTTTAGAATTGAACGAAAGCATCAAGAGTCTTCCGGTTTGTTTCATTTTTAGAAGTGCCACTCATCAGATGCATATAGGCTAAATGTGGTTTCTGATGGCGACAAAATCAATGGCGGCGGTATATCTTTCTAATTGCTATTAGGAAGATATTAGTGATATCTAATTGATCAGTTGTAATAGTTTTAACTGACAATTTATATATATATATATATATATATATATATATATATATATATATATATATATATATATATATATATATATTGAATTTCCAGATGGTCCCAAAATTGCTTTCGCTGCTCTCTAGGAGGCCCTATAATCTGTTAAACTAATTCTCGTCTGTCTTTTTATATTTTCATTTTGTATTAACCTTTGAACTCTCTTGGCTTCTACGTAATAGGCCAAATACTCGTCTATCATACCTGCATCCCTTTCTTGTTATTTTTTTTTAATAGGGGAGGTTTGTAAACGCTACTGCACTATGGGTACTGGCAACCAACTGCACCTGGTGTGGGACATTCACTCACTACAAACCTCAATGCTCCCCACTCTCCCCCAGAGTTTGCGTGTGGCACTATTTCGAGACTGCGTTCCTCTCTACCACCTTTATATGTTCTCAACGCCACCTGATAGGGTGAAGAGAAGGAAAAAATCTCAAATTTCCTCTCTAATGTTGCTCCTCCACTTTGACCTTCTTAATCTTACAACAATTAAAATACGCGTCCCTGATTTTTCTATGCATCTCGTATACCTGCTTCCCGACTTGCCACCAAGAGCTGTTTTATGTATTTAATTTATCGTATCTAGTTGTGTTTATCTAGGAATTTCTTTCGTATAACCACACGCTCCGGTTTCTTTCTTCTTCCACTCACTTCTACCCAATTATGATCACTTTCATTATTGTACGCTTTCTTTTCATCCATCCTGAAGTTCCCTATCTTATTATCAATTTTGCCAATATTAATTACATAGTCCACACATGCATTATCCCCCTGTGTGTATGTATATATTGCTTAACTCGCAAGTCCAATTTTTAAATTTGGATCTCGCTTGTTTATGCTAGTTACATCAGTATCATACCAGCTCTGTTTTCTCTTACCCAAATGTTTGATGCGCGTATTCCAATCTCTTACAAATCTTACCCCCCTTTATCCCCATTTTCTCCAAATGTCTTATGTACTATTTTAAATAGCCTTTTGTATCCTTTATATCGACAGACCTTAAGTCTAGCAATTCCCAAATAACTCTCCACCTCTCATATTTAACATGGCAGCCCGTCCGAAAGGCGCACTGCTCCCACGTTTTTCTCTTGCCCTTTCTTCTCAATTGCATCTGCTCTACTTTTATCTCATCTCTACCTTTACGCCCCAACGGCACCTGCCTCCCTATAGCGCACTTCACCGAACGGCATGGCCCTTGGATTGTCTTGAGTATGATCCATAGATAAGTATTCACAATTCGCTACTCTAGCCAACTGCATCACTTTACTATTGACTGCCCTACACTTACCCTGATAGTCCTCCATTTTTGAATATCAGCCACCACTGAATTAGAACATTACGTTTTAGTGTGTGCAAATACCGATTAAGTACACCCCCATCTTTATCAGCAGCCTCGCGATGAGTATGTTTGTTTAGTCTGTCTGCATTTGAATTTCCAGCAATTACAACCAGTTTTCCTACTGGTTTAATAAACACCGCCTCCCCTGATCAATTAGTTACGCTTAACCGAGATGTCTGCTACTCTTACTGTTGCAGCTTGTTGTTGTTGTTGTTTTTGCTGTTGTTGCTTCTGCTGCTGTTTCTTCATCGCTAGCATCACGTTTTATTCTTCGACCTCCGCTGTACCGTCCTCTGTGTCGTCTTTCGTCGCCAATTCCTCTTCTTCGCCACTGTGATTTACGTCAAACATCACTGCCTCCTCTTCTCCAGGACGCGCCTTTTCTCTTTATTGCCATTCCCCAGATCCACTTGCATCCCTTCGACGTCACCCGCTACCGTTAACGGTGTCTTTTAACAGCGTCCATTTTGTGTCAGTTTATACACTGTATTACTGCTGACACAGCTATTGTGCCGTTGTTTCTTCTTTAACTATTCTACTTTTTGCTTAAGTTGATCGAGCATGACGACCCGCTGTTGTTTTATTGTTGCATCACTACTGCGCGCTCCTCTCTCCTCGACTTGGGCCCCTCTCCGCGATATTCTTAAGGCTCTATATGATTAATGTCGCCAGTTCCATCTCCACTGTCAGCCGTGGTTTTATCTCACAGGCGGCACAGTCTGTGAAAGGGAGGCCATAGCACTCTTCCAAACTTATATGCCGGCAGTGAGCTGGCCAGAACTGGATAAATTAATTAGCCTGTGCGTAGCTAACCCCTTTCCACCCGGCGACGGTCCAGCAGCATGTGCCATATTTTATTTTGGTTATGCACGCTTGCACGTGCATAACCAGTGCTGCATTTCTGGCAGCACTCCTCGACAGAATACCCTCACCATAACGTAGACTTTGTTCAAAATTAACACAGTACTTAACTGCGGTAATCGTTGATTAGTGCTCCCCGTAGAAAGCTCTTATAAATCAACGCTTAACTTTCTCTTTCGGGTGCTTCTCCACCTCCTTCGTGCAGTCTGCACAACACCCAGCAAATTCGCCTTTTCAACAATTCATTCAAAATCACTATTTTAGGGATACCAATTTTAACACGTGTGAGCCGTTCAGGTACGAATTGGAATTAAGGTATTTTACAGAGCGAAGAAATCACCATAAGGGATGGAGCTGCTAAATATGCGGCAATCATACAGACCATTGGTGTTGCCCAGGGTAGATATCATATCCCGCTGCTGTCTTCAGTTCTAGTGAGCGACCTTCGTTTGGATACAAGAACAATCGAATTATCTCACACTTTTCCTACCACCTGGAGCCATGCTTTCAGTCTTGAGGGACACTCTTATTCAGTTATATTAAGATTAAGGAAATAATTCGAAATGAACTGGAATCATTGTAGACTATCCGACACGCTTACAATCTATCAAATATCTTTATGATCGTATGCGGGTTCTCGCTTGCCCAACACAATGGGTGTTCTGCTTCCATTGTTAAGCAAGCAAGCGAAAACACACTGTCCTGTGTATAGTAAGCTTTATCTGTGCAAAGCACAATGACAGGCAACTCCACATTGGGTTATTCTTGGTACAGAATCTAGCTACAGTAGTCAACCCCGTCGTCAACAGACGATAGATCTGCACGGATTATAAATATATAAATATATATAAAAAAATATATATATATATAGCGTACGTGTTTCGAACGTCTTCGAGTCCAAAGACGTGCAGCGTGAGGTCGAGGTGATAGTCTCGCCAGCAGTCAGGTACGCAGCGCACTGCACTGAAGTGGTCGAGAAATATCTGGACTGAGAGGAAGTGCGGTAGCGCGTCGAGGTCACAGCTGACGCCGATCAGCTTGCGGTTCTCCATAGCGAGTGGAATGCGACACCGGTTGACGTACACTTCGCACGTGTCCTCAAGCCGATGGGCGCCACTAATTGCGCGCAGTAACGCCGTCCGACCCGAGCCTGCGAATTGCCAGCGAACGGAAAACAAGAAATAAGTTAGCAGAAAGGACGACAGAGGGAAAGGGAGAGAGAGAGAAAACATGACATTCAGTAAAGAAGCCTGATGTTAAAACAAAATAAGAATGGTAAGGGTGCAAAAACAAGTCAAAACCAGAGACAAAAAATAAACAGGTAGAGAAAGAGGGAGAAAGGTGTCTTCATAAGGCGCTTGTAGTTGTGCCCATTGTCTATCTACGAGCCAAAGCAGACCAACTTTGACTCATCTTGTGCTGAGTAAGGATGATAGGCTATCATTTAATTATCACCACAGAGATTAGGGCGGAACAGGATTGATGCAGCCGAGCCTAGGAGGTCACTAGAACAAGCTCGGAAAAAAGATCGATCGGAAAAAATAAAAGATAAAATAAAGAGATGCAACAACAGTCCTTGACAATAGATCATTGACGAGGTGAAGTATCCGCAGTACGTGTAGGTCGCACATACACAGTAGGGTAGGTTGATCCTATATCGTGAATACGCATGCACGGTACTGTAATACCGAGTGTTATTAACAGTATTCTATGCAGTATTCCTAGCATAGAATACTGTGAGCTGACAGATCTAGATACGTTACGACAAGGACTGACTATTTCACTAAGTCACTAGGTCACTAGGTCAGTTGGCAGATCCAGAGATGAAACGAAAGGTCTCTGTCTTACCGACTCGTCCAAGGATGGCAACCATCTCTCCGGATTTCACCGCAAAACTAATGTCCTTCAGCACAAAGTGGTTGTCGCTGTAGAGGCAGAGATTTCGGACGAGAAGCCCGTCAAAGTTCTGCGGATCGATTTCGGGCCACCGCCGCTTTGTCGGCAACGCCAAACGAGTCGTTACTGCACTTGCGGCGTTGAAGTCGCATCTGCTCGAGTCGCTGCAAATTCGCCTCGGTGTTCATCAGAAAGCTGCGTTTTCGCCACGCTCGGGCTAGTGTAAGCGTCGTGGCGAACAGCAGCGAAAGCCACACGAAAAGTAAGATCAGCGCCCGACGACCGACACCTAACGAAGCAAATTATATCAGACACACAACCACCACACTGCCCGTTAGCCGTGTGTTATGTGGCGGCGTGGTCTAGTGGGGGACTAGTGGGGCGCGAGTCATGGTCGTCATCATCTACCGAGGTGTCGCCGGTTCGATCCCACGTGTTGTTGGTCGATTTTTCTTTGAGCAATGCTCATTGAGAATAGATGATAAAACTATACCGCTGAGAGTCGGCGGCCATGCTGCCACAAGGACTGTTGGGGAACAGACCCTAGATATCTTACATGTCCGGGCCCTCGGTGCATTGAAGATATACCTCAGGTTAAGTGCCAAGCCCGTAGGGGACGGAGGATAGTCTAGAATTAAAAAACAACCTCCTTAAAAAATGTTTTAATTCTAGTGTTTTATACTTGTAAAGGATCGTCATAAAGAACATCGAACAACATTGGACAAAGCGACGAGCGGTAATATATAATATTAAAGCGGTAATATAATAATAATAAATATTTTATTATTATTATTATTATTATTATTATATTATTATTATCAGTATATTATTATTATTAGTATTATTATTATTATTATTATTATTATTATTATTATTATTATTATTATTATCATTATTATTATTTCCATACATTTTCCATACTACTTAAAATACTGAACGTGACAATGTGTGGTAAATTATTTTAACTTAGGTCTTCCATGAAAGCCCTAAGAGATCTTGGTAAAAAATGTAACTCCACGATAATGTTAGAACCGCAGATGCTTCAATCAATTCACCTGCTCGAGAGTGTCTTGTACAAGATTTATTTTTCTCGACCAAAAATTCAATCGAACATACATAACTAAAACGATGAATTAAAGCCAGAGCTAGTTTTCAAAACTTAAAGACTGCTAGGGCGCGACAAATGGAATAATATCCCGGAGCAGTAAATTGATGTGTAATGATGTGTGAGCTAGACTAATGTCAAATCGCATAACGTCTGTTATTAGAGCACGCGGAGGTATAACAAACTTATATCTAAAATTATCTTAAATTCAGTTTAGCCACTACGGCATATGTCACCTCACGTGGCAAATGAATTAGGCCCTACGCGCGAACAGCTAGTTATAGACGACGCATAAAACTACAACTAACTACTACAGATGTATTGTTTGTCTAATTCAAAACGTGTGGAGTTATATGTTTTGAAAACTTAAGCCTGGCGTTCCTTACGCGGTTCTCACGACAAGACTTAATCAGTATTACAACAGCTATCCGGCAAAAACACGGGTGTTAGCACAGCTGAGGTCAACAGATCCACAGTGGGTCAACAGATCCATAGTCTACCTTTGGCAGTCGTCAGGTGCGGTCGCGTTTTGCTTCGCGCTCCGTGAAAGTTGGCTAAAAAGTGCGGGTACCCGAGGCCCATAACGGGCTGGACCAATCGTACGCCAGCGGCACCTTACCTCGTTAGTTCCACTGGCTGAATTGTTTACAAGGAGGCCTGTGATTCCAGCTGGGACCGCTGTGTAATGTATGTAAAGTAAACTGGGTGTGTGCGCACAGCTTCGTGTATAAAGTGGTGAAATAAGTGTGAGCACGTACACATTGTGTAATAACGTGCCATATGTATATAGACCACCGACCGTCGTCAGGTGCGCACCAGGCCACCCTACGAAAGAAGTACCGGGTGGCAGAATGGACAGCGCCGGTGACTATAAAACATTTGGTTCGGGTTCAAATAATTTTTTTTGGTTTAACGTCGTTTATAAAACACTGATTTTATATCAGGCTGGACTAAAGAAAAAAAGGGAAAGAAAAGTGTTCCGCTTACCGCCGCCTAAGGAGCG
>QVRM01006450.1:0-40733 GCA_003439945.1 Dermanyssus gallinae
TGTGTGTTGCGACTCTTTTTTGGCGGTGTGATTCAGGTAAATCCTCAGGTCCCGAGTATTGCAAAAGTGCGCACTTAAATCTGGTGACCTAAAAAAAAGTATTAACGAGTACTTGCACAGCTCGTGGGTGAGTGACAGCGGTGACCACGACGAAGAAGTGGGAGCAAGTCATTTTCGAATACGGTTCGTGTATGGTTCGTCCAACGGCCCTCTCGCTTCACCTAAAGACTACTTCAAAAAAGCAACAGAGTTGCGCGGAGATATTCTCGTTGGTGTTTTGGCTTAATGAGGATGTATCGAAAACCAAAAATACGGGACGCCGTATTCTGCAAGCGCTGCAAACAGAAGTATCGAAAACTTTCAAGGGAGAGTTTTTATTTACGTATAACAACAAGAAGAATCTCTATAGAATAGACTTTTTCTTGAATACGACATTTCAGCCGGAACTTGATAAAAACACAACACACTACACGCAATCTCATTCGTGTCGGCCCATTGGCGTTACTAGTGATTCGTTATTCTAGCGCTGATCTTCGTGACATTAGTATCTTCGCGTGTTTTATAGACTTTCTTGACTGTCTAAGATTCTACCTGGGAAACGGAGATGGTTGTGGCACCGTCTGTACCAAAGGGCAATAAATGGTTTTATTTTGAGAACATAGTTACTAAAAGAGATTTTTCATTTCATATATATCGCTGGTAGATAAATATATGGCTGAGGAGGGTGATACTCCTAACGTCGATGATCCATGGCTGGATTAAGGTCGGCCCGGGTGGTAACCGTCTCTAAAGATAACTGGTCCTAAAGTTGTACACCAAGGAGCGTTCCGAAGCAGTTTTTATTCTCAGCCGAGGACAAGTACTTGAGAAAAATTTATCAAAGTGTGCATGGATATAGCCAGGCAAGGGGAAATGTTGAGGCCTTTCTTCCGCTCGCAGGTGAGCTCGTCATTATTGCCGCTGATTTGATGGATAGGGCCACTTTGCTGAGTTTAACATCACTCGCGGTATACCTGTCCAATCACGGACGAGCAACCAAATATCCACCGTTAAGGGTAAATCTGTGGCGTTCATTCCCGTCCACTCATGATTGATTGTCAATGATCTGCAATCTTTGGGGTTGACCGAGGCCATTCGGGTGCGGTCAAAACATCAGGGCAGGCTTTGTATGCCTACTGCCCGTGGTCGTCCCCTCGATGCCGCCGCTGCGGCTCCACTAACCACCTCCGTAAAGACTGTAAACAGCCCCCGAATGTTGTCTCTGCAAGGGGCCTCACAAGTCTACCTGGGGATCGTGCCCATCGCCTCCAACGAATGGCGCAACTCACAGAGATCAGCGCCACTACGCATCCAACAAAAACCTCCGCTCCCACGGTGAAGGTCTGCGCACCGGTGAGCGACATCCAGCCATCGGCCTTGTTTTCAAACAGTCTTATTCCGCATCCGTTTCGTAACGGGGTTAAGGTCCCTCCACTACGTGTGACCCGCCTCAAAAGACTCCTGTGGCCGTTGAGGAGCGCCCCTCCTTTCAACGCGAAGCGACGGTCTTGACAATATGATCTTCGCCATAACCGAGAGATACTACCATCCATCATCGACACCATTGTTATTTATCAGCAGTGCTATCGAAAGAGCGTTTGCGTGCATTCTTCCTGGCTCGTTCGGCCAACCGAACTCGCTAGTGTCGTTACGAGATCCCCAATTCCACCCGCCCAACCGATCTCACTGAGGGCCCTGCGCGAGCAGCTTAAAGATGCTCTTCAGTCTGCTCTAACCTTCGGTTTGGCGATCTGCGACCGATCAAAACCGATTAACGCGACGACGCGGCTACCGCCGCTGCCGCGTGCGACGTCGCACCGAAGACTAGTTCTCCCTCGCAATGATGTAACAACAAGACATCAGCAGGTGGGCGTTGCCTCTGCCAGCAGCCGCGACAACAACGCTCGGCTCCTTCATGAGGGAAGGCCCATATGCAAGGTCCGCTGCAAACGCACCGGCACAAACCTCACTTCACGACGTTATCCTCGCGACGTCTAAAATTAAAGCGCATCTTAAATGATTTTTTGTTTACCCTCGGGGTTTCCGCGACAAAGTCTCTCGAGCTCTCAAACTTGATTAAGAGGTCTGCTCTTCAGCCAGTAAGGAGTCAGACAGAAGACTACTTTAATTCCCAACTGCAGTTGGAATCTGCATTCCGCGCCAGAAGGAACGCGGCCGAACCCTTACATCGGTACTTCGCTAGAACCTGAACAGATTCCGAGCGGGAAATGGCCCTGAAACTATCCCCCTTGCCTCAGCGTCAACTACTCGACTAAGCAGCACGTCTCTCAAGGGCTTTCCTGGGCTCGCGTCGTTCAAGGAAAGCTCGCCCTTGGCGACGTTTCCTCTGCGGCGAGGGCTCTTCTGTCCACCGACACAGTGGCCCCACACTCCGGCAAAACGAGGCTGGCGCTGATAGACAAACATCCCCCTTGTCCACGTAACTTTTCCCTTGCACCGCCTCCCGTGTCCGCCGGCAAGTCCCACGAAATCACTGTGTCTGCGATAGATGTTATCAACGCCATCAGAAGCTTCGCCAACAGCTCCGGCGGGGGACCCGACGGCCTGCGACCACGCCATCTAAAAGATCTCATCGGCAGGGATGGCGAGGAGAACCAACTCGTCCTTAGCCTAGTGCGCTTCGTCAATCTCGCTGTAAACGGAAAGCTTGCAGACTTCGTGCTCCCCGCCTTCTATGGTGCCTCGCTTCTATGGCCTTGCGCAAAAAAGACGGCGGCAATAGACCAATTACCGTCGGGCTGACACTGCGTCGGGTAGTCGAAAAAATTCTGACCAGGAAGAGCATGCCGGACATTATCGGATTAGTCTCTTCGCATTAACTGGGCTGCGGAATCAGGGGAGGCGCGGAAGCGGCCGTGCACGCAACAAGAGCATTCATCAACCGCAACAGGTGTCCCAGGCAAGGTAATCGTCAAACTTGACTTTAAAAACGCCTTTAACTTGCTAAGGCCCTATATAAGACGCTATACCCGCTAGTACACCAGATGTACAGGTTCCCACGCAAGCTGATTTGGCAAGGAGAGTTATAGAGTCTTGTTCCGGTGTTCAACAGGGGGACCCTTGTGGCCCCGCTCTATTTTGCGTCGCTATTCACGAGCTTCAATCGCGTCTGTCCTTTAAAACTCCGACCGTGGTTTCTAGACGACGGCACCCTCGCCGGTGACACTCTTAGGGTGCTGAGCGACTTAGCCCTAGTAAAGGGGTTCCAGGCCGTCTCAGGGCTCACACTTAATGACTCCAAATGTGAAGTCTTTTTTTCTTTCCATGAAGGCCCCCACCGCAGTTCCACATTCCAAGAGGTGCGCAATCTTCTGCCAGCAGCCAGGTTAATACGCGTTAACGAGATGGAGCTTTTAGGAGCCCCAATTCTCGACGACTCCATAGATATTTCTTTATCTAAAAAGGGCTCTGATCTCGTGCGCTGGTGTTCCAGACTGCGACTCTTGGACGCTCACCCAGCGCTTTGCCTGTTACGCATGAGCTTGTCAACCCCGATGCTGATGTACCTTTTCCGCTGCTCACGAGCTTACGCCAATCCGGACTTGCTTCACTCGATCGACGAGACATTGCGAAATACTTCTAAGTTATTTTGAACGTTCAGCTCAGGCAGTCTGTCTTGGGTACAGGCTTCACTCCCGACGTCCTCGGGTGGCTTGGGAATCCGAATGGCCTCGCAAGTCGCTATTTCTGCCTACCTTGGGTTTCTTAAAACCCCCAAGATTCTGGTACAAGGGATCGCACCACCAAATGCTCACCTAAGCTCACCTCAGCGACCAGATTGATCAAGCTTGCCTCGACTACGAGAATAAGTGGGGTCAGCTTCCTGAGAGCACATCGTAATAGTCTTTAGACTCGCAAGTTGTCAAGGTCGAGTAACACAAATGAGCGGGCGCGACTGAGAGCCGCGATAGATCCATGGAGCGGCAAATGGCGTCAGGCCATTATCTCACCGCAGCTGGGGACGATGCTGGACAGTACCACACTCCGTTGGGATCCAGAGTCGCGGTGGCAACCGGCGATAGGAGGGCATGGCAATTTTTCACTTTTTTGCCGTAGCCAAAGCAGCGTCAGAATTTTACATGTAACCAAATAATAATAAAATAATAAAACTAAGTTTTGCGATTATGTCAGGCAGAACCAAAAAATATATATATATATATCTATATATAAAAAGTGTGTTGCAAAAAATTAGCAACTCATGTTTTTTTTGTGATAATTTCGGCTTGGTTTATTTGAATAGCTTGAAATTTTAAGCGCATGATGTACATGACGAAACATGAGTATAGTGTTGATTTCATTGCAATCTCAACATCGGTTCATACAAAAAATAAAAAGTGTGAAAAAACAGTGTTGCAAAATATTAGCAACAATAGCGCCTTACAGCGTATTCGATTCTTAGCAGGGCTGTATGACTCATTTGAAACTACATATTTTATTCTAGAAACGGGTTTTTCGTCCCTTCTTCTGAATCAAATCGTAAACTCGGTCTTTCATGGAGTTAATGAGCTGTTGTAAGTACGAAAGTGGAATATTAGTCCATGCTTGGTGGACAGCTTCTTTGAGGTCCGACAAATGATTATATTGTCGACCATTTGCGTAAATCTGCTTTACCAAATGTCCCCAAAGATTTTCAATAGGATGCAGGTCTGGACTTAATGCCGGCCAGTCAAAAAGTGGCACTCCTTGTTCTTGAAAAAAAGCTATAGTGCTAGCCGAGGTATGAAACGTGGCGTTGTCTTGTTGAAAAACTGCGTCAGGTCCCCCAATTCTTCTGAAGTGGGCTTCTAACTGGGAATCGACAATGCGCTGGTACATGTCAGAATTGTTTCGGCATACAATCTCGACTAGATCAGACTTCCCATTATATCCAAACGCGCCCCAATTTTCACAGAGCCACCACCGGGCACACGTTTCGAGAACCATTTAGGTTCCTTCCGTAAGTCGTGCCAATAGTACTGACAGCCGTCAGGGCCATCGAGATTAAATTTCTTTTCATCCGAGAAGACGATGTTTTTCCACTCGTTATCCCAAGTTTGGTATCTATGCGAAAATTCACGCCGTGTGACAATGTGCTTCGGTTGCAGTCGCGGCATAAGCTTCCTTTTCGCGTATCGCACGTTTTTGTCAGAACTTAACACTCGGTACACTGTGGATCGGTGCACTGGCACTCCCAAAGTAGTCCTGATCTTGGAAGAAGACATTTGGTCATCAGTAGCCAACTGTATGATCCTTCGCCGATCTCGAATAGTCAAAACTGGCTTACGCCCACTGTTAGATCTGCACCTTTGGTTCACTCCAGGGTGTAAGAACCTGCTGATGGTGCTCTTATGCCATCCTAATCTGGTTGCTATAGCAGTTACTGTATCACCGAGCTCAGCATATGCCTCAATTCTTGTCTTTTCGTTATCCGAAAGATCTTTTGTACGACCCATGGTTTAAACATAAGATTCGTCGTTAGTTCGGAACAACGACTAAGCTGTAGAATATTTTGCAGCTATATAACGATTGATTTAGCTAGACAATATTCCTGACATTTTATCCCTGGGATCGAATATCAGCTGTAGTATCGACTATCCTTTACAAACAAGAGCTGTGTTGTTAGCATGTTATTGTTGCTAATATTTTGCAACACTGTTTTTTCACACTTTTTTATTTTTTGTATGAACCGATTTTGAGATTGCAATGAAATCAACACTAGACTCATGTTTTGTCATGTACATCATGCGCTTAAAATTTCAAGCCATTCAAATAAACCAAGCCGAAATTATCGCAAAAAACATGAGTTGCTAATTTTTTGCAACACACTTTACATATATCAGTTCTGTATTACAAAGTTGATATTTCGTTCTTCTTTTAACTCTATGGGTCCTAGAATCATCTGCACAAAATTGTATTCTGTCTGATATGAGGTCCTTTGTAAAAGTTCCCATTCGACATAGTCCCAACGCTAGTGTCGCCGATGCGTTCCTAAGTAGTCCAAGCATACGCTGTCAAAAACAATTTTTAACTCGATCGATATTTTTGAGGTCTGTCAGTTTAGGGTGAAGACAGCACTATTTAGGTTAGTGTCACAGAGTTCTCCAAGTTGCTTTGGCCCGATTTTTTTCGACGAGAGTCTTGGAGTTAGAGTCACTTCCTAAAAAAAAACATATATATATATATATATATATATATATATATATGCAACATACGCAATACCGCCGTTTGACCTTGTACGATAAAACTAAGAGACAAACTGGAAGCCAGAAACGGCTATCGGTGGGAGTTTCGTAGCATCACATTTAGAAGCTGCCGTGAGCGCAACGTGGAACGCCTATCGCGACGACTGTAGTTCTGCCAACAATCGTATATATATATATATATATATATATATATATGAATATATATACAGGGTGTGACTGAAAGAATTTTATAGCGATACATAAAATTGTAGAGCTCGTTAAAACGAATATTTTTTCCAATAGAACATGTGCTCTGAGAAGTCTTGTTTCGGAGTTACAGTGAAATTACTACAATTTGTGACACTGGTGTTTTTGCCCGACATAGGAGCACAAAATGTGCTGTTGCGAGACAACCAGTCTTCCTAGACAGAAACTAAGCACACCTTCGTGTTCGTGATAAAATTCTGCTTCATCTGAAGAACATACAAGGCCGGTCCGAAGACGCGACATGGTCGCTTAGAAGAAAATTCGCCAAAAATGAAGTTCTTCATTAGCGTTCACGCCAAATACTTTATAATCATAACCCTACAACCACTCACAGCGCTCAAATCGGACATATTCAGCCAATGCGCAATTCATGGCGATCATTTTGGTACCAAACATATGTCAATGCGAGCTGTGGTTGCGAAGTAATTACGAGTTTTCGGCGGGATGTCCAGATTAAGTGCATGAAAAATGACGCGCTGCGGCTGTCGCGCGACACGTCGGCGGTAGTGAACATCGCCACACAGTCATTTTACATGCACTCAATCTCGACATGCCCTCCGAAAACTCGTAATTACTCCGCAACCACAGCTCGCATTGACACATATTTGGTACCAAAATGATCGCCATGAATTGCGCATTGGCTGAATATGTCCGCTTTGAGCGCTGTGAGTGGTTGTAGGGTTATGATTCTAAAGTATTTGGCGTGAACGCTAATGAAGAACTTCATTTTTGGCGAATTTTCTTCTAAGCGACCATGTCGCGGCTTCTGACCGGCCTTGCATATTCATCAGGTGGAGCAGAATTTTATCACGAAACTAAGGTGTGCTTAGTTTCTGTCTAGGAAGACTGGTTGTCTCGCAACAGCACATTGTGTGCTCCTATGTCGGGCAAAAACACCAGTGTCACAAATTGTAGTATTTTCACTGTAACTCCGAAACAAGACTTCTCAGAGCACATGTTCCATTGGAAAAAATATTCGTTTTAACGAGCTCTACAATTTTATGTATTGCTATAAAATTATTTCAGTCACACCCTGTATATATTTATATGTATGTATATATATATATATATATATATATATATATATTTATATATATATATATATATATATCGACCGAAAGCCGTAATAGCCTTACTCACATTGGTTAAACACAATAAACGCGCGATCGTAATTAGCAAAATCTATAACCCGGTTAATCACCTATGTCACCTTGTGCAGACCGGCGGGGTTCCCTTTATTTTCTCTCTTCCTCCTTATATATGTATGCATGTCTACGTATAAACAAACATGCATGTGAGTGTTAGTGAGTGAGAGTTAACCTCTGGAACGCTATACAGCCATGAGGCGTTCGTCGTCGTCGTCGTTTTGATGCTTAAAGAGCTGTCTGATCCCGCTTCTATATACCGGGCTGTCTGGACCAGCCGGGGAGCGCTTCCTCGGATTCTCATGACCTCTGTTACTCTCCCCACTACCTTTCTTTCTATTTCTCTCCCCTCCCTCGCTCGCTCTCTCTATGACGCCATGCCTACTCTCCTCCCCCGCGCCATTAACTGAGAAGATGGTTTGTCAGTAGGTAGACTGTTCGTCCGTACGTCCGTTGTTCGTATGTACAGTAAAGCAGCAGGCCGCGAGCCTCCATGCTGCCGGTAATGCAAAAAAATATACACTTTTTCCCACTGTGTGTATTTATCTAACTTCTTTTCTCTCTCCCGCTCTCTCTCATATATATATACAGGGTCATTCATATTGTTGTGCACGCATTTCGAGGTTTGATATAACTCGGCAAGAAAATAAGTTTTCCCTATGGAGGGAAGACGTGGAAACGTCTTGTTTAGGAGAGAGAGTGAAGTTTATAAAAGTAGTTTTTCTGCCTTTTTTTTCCTACATAGTTGTGCGAAATCTCTGTTTGCGGGAGAACGCATGAAGGGACCGATTACACCGGCGTGTTCGGAGGAAAATTCTGCACAACGGAAGACACTTCACTAGCTTGCGTAGCAAAAAGCTAATACCCAGATTAAGGAAAGTCATGAAAAGTCGATATTTTACGTTAACGCCTTTTCATGAAAAATCGTAAATTTTTTCTATTGCGGCCAAAAATGTACGTCCGAAAGACCACTCTCACGCAATAGCAAATTTAATGCCCATCATTTTCGTATCAAGGTAATGGTGCTGCGTTACGTAGTTGTCAAGTCACTAAGCTTTTTCGACAGTCATAGTTGTTATGTTTTGCGTGCAAGTTTTCACGTTCAGAACCGTAAACATTTGCCAAGACGTTTCCGCCCCTTCCTTCCACTAGGAAAATTTATTCTCTTGTTGAGTTCTACCAAACCTCAAAATATGTACCTAACTTTCTCATACGCCCTATAGAAATATGCATGCCTTCGTTTTCGATATGGCTATCGAAAAAGCTTAGTGACTTGACAACTACGTAACGCAGCACCATCACCTTGATACAATAATGATGGGCATTAAATTTGCTATTGCGTGAGAGTGGTCTTTCGGACGTACATTTTTGGTCGCAATAGAAAAATTTTACGGTTTTTCATGAAAAGGCGTTAACGTAAAATATCGACTTTTCATGACTTTCCTTAATCTGGGTATTAGCTTTTTGCTACGCAAGCTAGTGAAATGTCTTCCGTTGTGCAGAACTTTCCTCCGAACACGCCGGTGTAATCGGTTCCTTCATGCGTTGACTGGTTCTATGTTCAACTATGTAGGAATAAATATTAAATATTTTGCAGCTATATAACGATTGATTTAGCTAGACAATATTCCTGACATTTGATCCCTGGGGTCGAATATCAACTGTAGTATCGACTATAGTTTACAAACAAGAGCTGTGTTGTTAGCATGTTATTGTTGCTAATATTTTGCAACACTGTTTTTTCACACTTTTTTATTTTTTGTATGAACCGATGTTGAGATTGCAATGAAATCAACACTATACTCATGTTTCGTCATGTACATCATGCGCTTAAAATTTCAAGCCATTCAAATAAACCAAGCCGAAATTATCGCAAAAAAACATGAGTTGCTAATTTTTTGCAACACACTTTATATATATATATATATATTGATAAGACGCACAAGTAATGTGAGCCACACATATGACTGTTAGGTATTAACACATCTCGTACATCACATTGGCTCTACAGTTGCTCGCTCTCCCCCACAGCCATCAAACGGCAACTGCGCTCAGTGTTTCGCCAGTTACATTGTTGGTCAGCTTGGTATACGTAGAGTTTTCCGGGTAATTTTTACATGAAGGTATATAACATGTGTATATATATATATATATATATATACTTTACGTATATGTTTTCTGTCCCGATCTGCATTTAGTTGTAACGCAGTGTTGCTAATATATGTACGTCAGTGTTTATCTGGCGGCTCTAACAGGATTATTTATTTGGGCTGGCGCATGTCTGGCGCTACCAGTATCAGCAGCAACAATGACAAATACTATCGTCGACGTCAGTTACCCTCAACAATATAACAGGATAACAATCGGAATAACTAGCCGCCACCTCGGAGACAACATCAACAACAACAACACAAAACAGCAACAACAACAACAACACTAAAACAACAACAACAACACAAAACAACAACAACAAAACAACAACAACAACAACACAAAACAACAACAACAACGGTAAGTCTGACAATCATAACAAAAGAGTAAGGATGGTGTGTAAGAGAGAAGTAATAAGAGGCGAGGGTGATAGTGGCGCCGTCGTCAGCTACAAGACAAACAAAAGCAACAAGTAATAACTCATTTGGTACAATTGACAAACACCATTAGTCTATATCCAATAAAACACCATACGTACAAGATCAGATGCAGCGAATTCCGAATACAAATCTGCTCTGCAGTCAAATATTAGTAGTGGCATATTGATTACTACGGTATCATTATTAGTATTTAATTCATACAATTGTGATAAACAAACGCTTTCACTGTTGATTTCGTATCAATCGACGACGCCTATCATAGAAGCCGCGTTCTCTCTCTATATATATATATATATAATGTATACATATATATATTTATATGTATATATATATATATATATATATATATATATATATATATATATATATATATACATATATATATATATATATATATACAGGGTGTTGCAGGAATATTTGAAGAGCGATATACAGAATTGTAGAGCTCGTCAAAGCAAATGTTTTTTCCAATGGAACATGGTCTCTGAGAAGTCTTGTTTCGGAGTGAGAGTGAAATTACTACAATTTGTGACACTGGTGTTTTTGCCCCACATAGGAGCACAAAATGTGCTGTTGCGAGAGAACCAGTCTTCCTATACAGAAACTAAGCACACCTTCGTATTTGATAAAATTCTGCTTCATCTGAATATGCAAGACCGGTCAGAAGACGCGACATGGTCGCTTAGAAGAGAATTCGCCAAAACTGAAGTTTTTTATTAGCGTTCACGCCAAATACTTCAGAATCGTAACCCTACAACCACACACAGCGCTCAAAACGGACATATTCAGCCAATGCGCAATTCATGGCGATCATTTTGGTACCAAACGTATGTCAAGGCGAGCTGTGGTTGCGGAGTAATTACGATTTTTCGGCGGGAATGTCCAGGTTAAATGCATGAAAAATGACGCGCTGCGGCTGTCGCGCGACACGTCGGCGGTAGTGAACGTCGCCACACAGTCATTTTACATGCACTCAATCTCGACATGCCCTCCGAAAACTCGTAATTACTCCGCAACCACAACTCGCATTGACACATATTTGGTACCAAAATGATCGCCGTTAAATTGAGTGTGTCTGTTTTAGTAGGAGTAGCGCTGTGAATGGTTGTAGGGTTATGATTTTGAAGTATTTGGCGTGAACGTTAATAAACAACTTTACTTTTGGCGAATTCTCTTCTAAGCGACCGTGTCGCGTCTTCTGACCGGCCTTGCATATTCTTCAGATAGAGCAGAATTTTATCACGAACACGAACTTCTTTGTTCGTGCTTCTTTCAGAGCTTTGTTTCTGTCTAGGAGGACTGGTTGTCTCGCAACAGCACATTTTGTGCTCCTATGTCGGACAAAAACACCATTGTCACAAATTGTAGTAATTTCACTCTCACTCCGAAACAAGACGTCTTAGAGACCATGTTCTATTGGAAAACATATTTGCTTTAACGAGCTCTACAATTCTATGCATCGCTTTAAAAAAACTTCCTGTCAGGCCCTGTATATATATATATATATATATATATATATATTGATGTTTGTTTATTCACCATTATTGGTAGATTCTCACAATATTTACGAGCTATTCCGCTCAAGTACGTCAATTACAGCAGCTGTTAATGAGCTGGTGTTCAGTTATATACATTTTATAACGTGATATCGGTCGATTTCAATTTCACCACAAAATTTACAAACACATTCGTTGATTTGGAAACACTTTCCTTTTAGGCAGAGGTATTGGTGGTATCCGTGTCAAGTTATTTTGCAAATTATTGCTCTGTTCTGTTGCAGATATTTTTTACATCTGTTGCTAAGAAAAGCGGGTCCATCTGTAAAATTGTTGATTACAAAGTTCCAGTTTTGCCGTTCTCTGTGTTCCTTGTATGCCTCAAGCGCTTCGGGATTAAATTGGTAATTACGGTGCTCTAGGTCTTCTATTAATGTGGACTCATTGCACATTTGCAGCACCAGCGTAGACGAGGCAGTTATTGATAAGCCAAGCGCTCTTTTAAGAAACATTGTTTTAATCTTGTCGATATTCTTGAGGTTGTCTAATGTTAACTTGGAGGATATAGGTCTGAGGCAATATGATACTGTGGAAAAGATCTTGAGCTTAAATATAGTAAGTACAGTCTTAAGGTCAACTTGCCGGAGATCCTTCAACATCATGGTTAAGGACACCGACTTTACTCTAATTTCTTCAATATGTCTAGTAAAACACAGTTTGGGCGTCAGTGTTACTCCCAAATATCTGAAGTTGTTGACCAACTCTAGTGCATGCCCACTTATCTTTATGTTATAGTCATCTTGAGCATATGCTCCTTCTCTGCTAAAACGCATCACTTTAGTTCTCGACACGTTGATGTTTAGCTTATTTTCGCAAAACCATCGTGCAGTCTCATTCAAGTAAAATTGGAGGTGCTGCCTCGCTTTTCCCATAATAACTAAGTCGTCTGCATAAAACACGTGGTGAGCTTTTACTTCTCGGAGGCACTTTCTAAGGCCAATTGCGTACAGTATGAATAAAAATGGGCTAGCTGTATCACCCTGTGGCACGCCAATTGTTTGAGAGACCTCCTTGGCAATTGCGTGAGCTCCGTTTAAAATTGTGATACGTTGGCCGGCTAAAATATCTCGGATAAGGTTATACATTCGGCTTTTAATATTAAAATCTTCACGCAGAGTGAGTAAAAGCCGATCTCTTGGTACTGCATCAAAAGCTGTCTTAAAATCAATAAAAGCCGCGTAAGTCACATCTTGTTTTCGAGTCTCTAGGTGTTCTATTATGTGGCGGCGTGGTCTAGGGGACTAGTGCGCTAGTCATGGTTGTCATCTACCGGGGTGTCGCCGGTTGGATCCCTGTTGTTGGTCGAATTTTCTTTGAGCGATGCTCATTGAGAATAGATGATAAACCATACCGCTGAGAATCAGCGGCCATGCTGCCACAAGGACTGTTGGGTAACCCTAGATATCTTAACATGTCCGGCCCTCGGTGCATTGAAGATATACCTCAGGTTAAGTACCAAGCCCGTAGGGGACGGAGGATAGTCTCGAATTAAAAACAACCTCCTTAAAAAATGTTTTTAATTCTAGGTGTTCTATTACATCCGTAAGTGCTCCTTCAGCCGAACGCCCTTGAAGAAATCCATTTTGCTCTGCCGGTTAATCTTTGAAACATTCTAGAAGGAGCCTTTTGGCAAGGAGCGATGTAAAAACCTTGTACACTACGCTGGTTAATGCTATGCCGCGGTAGTTTTCTGGCTTTGTATTATCTCTCTTTTCCTTAAAAATTGGTAGCAGAAGACTTTTTCTCCACTGGTTTGGGATTGCACCTTGTCTAAGACAGCTGTTGTACATTGCTATGAGGGCAGGGACGGTCACTGAAATCGCAGCTTTAAGATGTTCGTAGACAATCTGGTCAGGTCCGGCAGGCTTTCCATCTTTTCTTGTCATGATACCCTGAAGGACCTCTTCCTCTGTGAAGTCACTCCACGGTCCGTCGCTTTCATGTTCTTCTTTTTCCGGCAGGTCACAGTCGCGGGTGTAAATTCCCGTAAAGTATTCTAGCCACTCATCGTCGTTAATTAGTGGGTTTGGTTCTTTTGGGGCGTGTTGGAAAAAGAAGCCAAGGTCGGTAGAGGCTTTGCCGAATTTTGCGGAGTTGCATATCGGTTTCGTATTGAGCACGCTTTGTCCTAAGCAAGTCTTTATACTTGCGCTGTAAAATAGCAAGTTGGGCTAGGTTCTTACTGCTGCGTTCCTTGTATTGGCATAATATCGATTTGGTAGTGCGGCATTCTTGGTCGAACTAGGCTTTGTGCTTAAACCTTGTGGTTCGACAGCGGGCTGCCGTTGTTGACGTCAGTACGGCCCACCGAAAACATCGCTCGTAAATGTCGAGGTGTTCTCGACGTTCAAGAGATGGGAGGAGGTGAAGGGCTTGCTCCAGTTTTTGCACGTTGATCCGTCGCGACAGATGTGGATTGCATTTGCTGGTTGTGACTACGTTGACTTCTAGATTGAATGTTAGTTGACTGTGCTTTCTGTCGGCTGAAGGGGTAATCTTCAGGTTGTTGATGCAGATGCCTGGCGCACATGCTGACGTCATTACTATGTCAACGACACTTGTGCCGTTCCATGCCGTATACGTAATTTCTTGCATATTGTTTTCGATGTGTAGTCCTAGGCTTTCAACTCCTTCTAAAAATAATGCGCTTCGTTCATTTTGTTTTGAGAGGTCACAGTTAAAATCTCCGGCGATCACAATATATTTCGTTCTGTGTGGGCATAAAAGCAACTGTTCGCCAATGTCGTATAAAATATCTCGCACCGCTCTTTTTTAGGTGGGCTGTATATACATATGCAATAGTAGTCTTTCGTCTCCACAATGATTCGTCTACTTGTAGCTACTAATACCTGTGACCATACCTTTGTCGGCACAGCTATAGCGACACCCGACTTTGGCCTACCGCGCCCTTCCGTTTTGATTGCTTGACCATGATACATCTTGTGGCGTGACAGTACAATATTATTTGGTTTTGTTACAAACGTTTCCGTAAGAAATATAAAAGCGAACTTATTAAAATAATTTTCTCCATATAGGCGTGTGATGTATTCTAGTCCTTCGACGTTCCACAAGAGGCACCTCGAATCAGTCTGCTCACAATTTTGTACCATGTCGTTGCATATCGTTTTACTGTTCAGTCAAGGCATCTGGCTCTCCATCTCATCATATTTGTCCGATTGTCGCATTCTTTTCGTGCCTACAGATCCTGATGGCTGCTGTTGTTCTTCAGCGCCAAACCCAAAAACCCGATAGGGTTTCAGTGGACCCCGAAATGGTCGAAATTGTATTCCGTCCGGCCAGACCGTTGGATCTAGAAGTTCATTAAAATGATTTGCGCTTACCTGTACATGGTAACTATTATAATAAATTTGGTTTCTACCTGCTAGCTTTGTTACTTTTACCCCGGCCTCACTACCTATAATTCGGTTGGTAAGAAAAAACATATTCTTTCATGTCGTCCTCACTATGACTTAGTTGAAGGCGACTTACAAACAAAGCTCTGTAACGCGGCCTTTCCGGTATATATTTATCGTGGACAACTTTCAGGTCCGTCATTTTGTTCGTCCCTGTGCTAGTTTGGTTTGATCCCGTTCTGCCTTGTGTGCGCCATTTATCTCTGTTGTTTTTCTCTCTTGGGATTCTTCCACTGTTTCTCCTATCACGTGCATGGTCGAAGTTAATGCGACGTGGTATGATACTTCCTCGAAGCACATCGTATTGCACGTGTTGCTGGTTGCCGTTACCTTGACGCTGCCGCTGCGTGTTGTCGTGCTGGTTCTGTTGACGTCCGATGATGTGCTGTTGAGTTCTGTTCATTGGTGTGCTGTTGACTTTCTTAGCCAAATCATCAATGCGCTTTCGTTATGTTTGGATTTCGTTTTGACAACCGCAGCTGGACTTTGTGCTCAGTGATCGATTTACTAATATCGATACTTCGGACCAAAAACATGACTTGCGAAAATTGTCGGTTTTGTCCGGGATTTGAAAGCAACAATGTGTGTGGACAGGTTTACTGCAGCCATTGCAAGTTGTTCTGGATCTTGGTTGAAAAAACTCTCCACCGCATGTAGCACAGGGTGGACCAGGGTTTTCTTCAATGTCTCCGCACAGAAGCAGCAGTATGACAAGGGCTGAGCTTCTCAATATGTGTGCTTTAGAGATACTACGACGAGGCAGGTAAAAGTACACACTCACCCTTAAGCAGTTTACTTCGTTGACCCCATGTGCACAATTTGGGTTCTCCTTTGTAGTTACTTTTGTCAAAAAGTACACTAACACTAGAGCGCACAAAAAACGTGACCGACCTGTTGCCATTGTGACAGCTGACTATATATATATACAGGGTGTATATATCTATATAGGCGTAACTTGAAATCTACGGGCTTACACAGAGTGGCTTAGCACATCATCTAAGCGGAGCACATTTCCACACTTTGGCCTCAAATGTCATGGATATATAAATATATATATATATTTTTTTCTTTACTTATTTTCTTGGTTATTCACTTGTTCTGCAGCCGATTGAGCAACATGGGCGCCAATTGGGCGGAGAACGAACTGGCTGTGTCGGATCAGGAAACTTAGGTCCTGCTTGCTACGAACTCCAAAATGCCAAAACGGAAGGAGCTAGACACGGCGCAGATTTGCCTAAACGAATTAGCCGACCGCCTTGGCCGAGCTCAGTCTGATTATACTGATCAAGCCGTCGTTGATCTCGTCATCACCATCGCTCCCATGGCTACAGTGGTGAAAAAGTGTGCTAAAGAGAGTGGAATTTCCGCGTTTTGCCCGTCCATCGTTGGTACTGGCCAAAAACCTCCCGTCGCTCGCACTGCAGCAAATGAGTCCGTAGGCCAAATTCGAGATAATTCTGCCAGCAATCCGTAGCAAGTAGACGCGAAAACGATGAACATATGCATTTATTGGTGTATGTCGGAAGGGGGGGGGGGTATGCAACCGATTTCACGTCCAGTACCTCAAAATCATAACCCTACGACCATTCCCAGCGCTCAAAACTAACAGCTGTTGATAAATGCGCATTTCATGACGAACTTTTTGATACCAATGCGAGCCGTGATTGCAGAGTAATCGAGATTGAGTGCACGCATAAATTGCCTCCTCCATCAGATAAATCACTCCAGATCATTTACGCATGCAGTCTCGGCATGTCTGCCGAAAAATCTTAATTAATCGGCAACCACGGCTTGCATTGCCGTATATTTTGTACCAAAATGGTCGCAAGACGTGCATTGGTTTTGAGCGTCTTTTAGAAAATTTGTGTTCTTCAGAAAAAGCGGATTTTTTTCGCAAACGCGTCGATGTGCTTAGCTTCAGTATAGAATCCCTGGCTGTCTCGCAATGGTGACATTTTGTGCTCCTATGTCGGGCGACAACACTAGTGTCACGGATTTTAGTAGTAGGACTCTCACTCTAAAACAAAACTTCTCAGGGACAACTTTTCAATAGAAAAAATAATTTAGTGAGCTCATTAGTTCTCTATATCGCTTTTGAAATCTTACTGAGAGACCCTGTATATATATATATATATATATATAGAGAGAGAGAGAGAGAGAGAGCGAGAGAGAGCGGTTTATATATAAAGAGCGACAGCAAGGAAGACAGAATTACAACATACGTAGACAATCCGCATGTGGTTGAACTGGTTCTATACAGTGCCGCCAAGAAAGAGAGACGTTAGCACATAAAACTACTGTGATAATAATAATAATAATAATAATAATAATAATAATAATAATAATAATAATAATAATAATAATAATAATAATAATAATAATAATAATAATAATAATAATAATAATAATAATAATAATAATAATAATAATAATAATAATAATAATAATAAGTGGATTGCGATCAAGTGGATTGCGACGAAGATCATGTAGTGGAAACTGCTGCCCACGCCTCAGATGTATCACGTTTAGAATGTGCATTATCTCCGGCTGTCTGCTTGGTTACTAACGACTCACGTCCGGTGTCTCCATATACGCCTCGGCAAGGGTCGCCCGCTACCTATTTGAGCGGTAACGATTATTCGCCGCAGTCATCCCGCGTGTCATCACCTGTGTGCAGACGAGCAGGTGAGGAGAATCATAGGTGCACTGTTAAGTGTCACAGGTCGACGAGGGAGACGGCAGCAGTAAGAGAACGTCGGCGCCAAGAAGCCAGGCTGTCCGAGAGGTTGGAGAGGGCGACGGGCAATGACCCGATCGGAGGAAAGAGTAAGTGTGACGGTGAGCCGTGTGAAACAATTGGCGCTACGTTTCACGATTCTGAAGATGACGAAGGCTGGAGCCAAGTTCCAACCCGTCAAGAGAAGGCACTGAAAACAGCTGCAAAGAAAGTAGCTAAGGAAACTGCATCTTCAGTTACTCAGAATGTACGAAAGGCTGCTTCTACGGAGACCCAGCTGGAACTATTGTTCCACTGCCCAGATAACCCTGAAGCACTAAGATCTCTTAGTGTTTTTAAGATAGCCGTAGAGCTCAGTAAGTCTGTGCCGGGTGCTAGCGCCCGAATTACGACGCAAGGGAAACTGGCGATTCGCTTAAAAGACCCAAGCCAGATGCTAACGGCGAAGGGGCTGAATAAAGTATGTGGTGTGAGTATACAGCAATGTCCAGATATATCCGCATTTTGGGGTCGAATCTATGGAGTTAACCCTCAGTTCACCGATGATGATATTTTGGAATGTCTTAAAGATCAAGGCGTCGACGCAGTCAAACGAGAAGTATATGCCGTCGCGACGCGGAATGATAACGGAAACGCAACAAAAACGTGGAAAAATTCATCCAGAGTCCGACTCCGCTTTGACACCATGCCTGTCTCGGAAGTGCATATGGCCGGTGAGAACTACAAGGTCACATTGTGCGCAGGGTCCCCCCTGCAGTGCTTACGATGCCATACGTATGGGCACAAAGCCTCAGAGTGTCAAAAACGAAATGATCCCTCCTGTAGGAAATGCGGTTGCGCCGGACACGAGATGTGGGAATGTCAAAATAAGGCTCGCTGCGTCAACTGCGGAGGTGCCCACGCATCCAATAACAACAGTTGCGGGGTTAGGAAGGTATACAGAGAAGCCGAACGAGTCAAACTCTACGCAAAGGTCTCTGCGCGTCTTCCTGTATCAGGTGATTTTCCATCACTGATAAAGGAGCCACACAACGTCAGTTCTGAGTCTGTCGAAAAACAGGCTTCTTACGCGGATGTGGTCCGACCAGCCACACAAAAACTCAAGCAGGTTTTGCATAAAGATGGCGAGACAGTACTCTGTAATCTCCCGCCACCCGCTGCACCAAAAAAGCAGGCTGCTGAAACGAAAAAACAGACCTCGCAGAAGATGCCTGCAAAATCACAGTCAGAAAAGAAAAAGAGTTCGACAAATAATTCTTCTCATATCGTCACCGCGATCTTAAGAATCTGGAAGAAGATGAAACCCATGCTCTCAACATGGCTCGACGAAAACCCAATCATCAAAGGCGTGTTATCATATCTCGAGTCTGAGATTGGTATCGCTTTTATGAAGGCTGTTGTAGACGGTACTGAAGATCCAGAGCTCCTAGCACTTCCTGGAGCTGCTGATCATTCCACCTAAACAATAGTTTCAAATGACCAGCCAACAATCACACAACACCAGTGAATTCAACGATAACGACCATACAACGGCTTCTCTCTCTCAGACCCCGTATGTTTGCACGCAGTGCGGTCGCTGTGTAAGAACCTCCAAAGGACTGAAAGCCCATATAACACGCCTCCACTCCCCGATTCCCTCTCGAAGTCTACCTATCGGTAATAGTCCGGGACCGGGTAATCTCATACCTTCTACCTCAGACTCTGACCTTCAATCTGATTCGACCTCATTAGTACGGATTCTAACAAGTGCCCGCAAGAATTTAAGACTTGCCAGAGTCATACCCCGCGGAGCCAGAGAATGCTGCGCCGCAGCATACACCAAAGCATTGAGCAATTTTAACTCGAGGCTTGACCTCAAGAGTTGGAACCATCTCATGATGCTTCCATCGCTAATGTTTGCCATTCCGCGTCTGAAAGATCAAGAAGTGACGCTGACCAAACTAATTAAGAAGAATGTAGCCGAAATAGATCTTAGGACTCTTCAAGGTGTGGCCGACGCGACTGCACTCAGCACCATCGACAAGATACGCCACGTAAATGAAGATGAAAACAGTATACGCCAAGCAGAGATTAAATTAGCAGAGGGTGATATCCGTTCTGCCGCTCGAGCCCTGCTGTCCTCAGACATAATTGCACCATACGACGCGCACACAGAGTCTGAACTGCGGGCCAAACATCCACGTTCCCCACCTGGCTGCCAAGAGCGCATAGAGCTGCTCCAACAACCGGCGGCCCTAAACCTTGGTAAGATTGACGTACTTCAGGTCCATGAGGCCGTTAAATCTTTTCCATTCACAAGTGGAGCCGGTTTGGATGGTCTGCGTCCTCGACATCTACGTGACATGCTCGACCAGACGATTCCCGCATCTGAACGTCTACTGAACGAACTGAGTACCTGTGACTACAGTACTTAATGGTACCTTGCCGTCATTCTGTCTACCGATTTTCTATGGTGCAAGCCTAACCGCCCTTAGAAAAAAAGATAACTCAATTAGACCCATTGCGTGCGGACTGGCCTTACGAAGAATGGCTTCTAAAATTGCCATGGCTGTGAATAAAAATACCATTGTGACAGCGGTCTCTCCTCACCAAGTTGGGGTTGCCATTAGAGGAGGAGCAGAAGCCACCGTGCATGCTACGCGTGCCATTTTGCAGGCAGAGGGCCCGACAAGAGTGCTAGTTAAACTAGACTTTCGAAATGCGTTTAATACATTAAGAAGAGATAAAATGTTTGATGAAGTACAAAAGAAGGCTCCAAGACTCCTACCGATGGTGTGGCAGGGCTACAGAAGTGCGTCAATGCTCGCTTGGAATACAGATGTAACCATAGAGTCCAGGACCGGTATCCAACAGGGAGACCCACTAGGGCCAGCGCTGTTTTGTCTTGGCATTTCTGATCTGGTGTCAAGTCTACAGAGCCCCTTTAACGTCTGGTATCTGGGTGACGCAATCTTGGGTGGTCCCGCGGACGTTGTGGCAAAGGATGTACAGACCGTACTACAGTTCGAGGAAACGGGAGGGCTAACGCTCAACGCCTCTAAGTGTGAGGTTACAGCGATAGGAGGCAATGCGCAAGAGCAAGAGAAATCTATTCAAGCGATCATGCAAGCACTTCCCGGAATAATTTGCACGACACAAGAAGACTTAGATATCCTGGGTGCTCCCGTCATGTGTGAAGGAATCCCACGGGTTCTTCGCGCAAAACGAGAAGCTCTTGTAAAAATTCGCCCACGCTTGACAAATATGCACCCACAGGCGGCCCTTTGTCTGTGGAGGCACAGTCTTGGGTCATCAAGATTTAACTATTTGTTGCGAGCATCCCCGACCTTCACATATACCGAAGGCCTCGCTGCTTACGACGAGACTACTAGGGATATTCTGGGTGAGGTATTGAACATTAGTTTAGAGGAGAACTTATGGAAAAGAGCAAGCCTTCCAATAGCCTTCGGAGGCCTTGGTATTAGAAGGTCCATCGACCTCGCCGCAGTGTGCTATGCTGCATCATTGAATCAATTTGGCACCCTAGCGGAATCACTTGTTAATAAAGATGCAACAATCGTGTTAAAGAAAACTACCATGTTGGCAGATGCGACGATGAGGAGCCAACTTGACCCCGGCCCCCTGAAAGAGCACGTGAACCAACATTTTCTCGACGCTTGTAAAAGTAAGAAATCATCAAGGGATATCATGGATGACCTTACATCATCAAGAGAACGTGCCGTTTTTTTAGCGGCTCAACATCCTTTCAGCGGGGGCTGGCTCCAAGCACTGCCCTCCCGCCAGCTTGGCACCATGCTGGACCCCAACTCCTTCCGCATGGTGTCAGCCCTTAGGATAGGCGCGCCCGTCTGCCAGCCTTTCTCATGTCTTTCATGCAGCCAACCTGTTGACTCTGATGGTCTACATCCTCTAAGCTGTCTGAAAAGCCCTGGCAGACTTACAAGACACGCCGAACCCAACGCCATAGTAAGAAGAGCCCTTAGAAGGGCAGGGATACCATCCACACCCGAGCCGAAAGGTCTTTATGGAAGTAGTGAGCTACGACCGGACGGGGTCACCATTCCGCTATGGTCATATGGTAAAAGCCTTGCATGGGATGTAACCGTTTCATGCACAGCGGCCTTGTCGTATCTACGCCACAGCGTAGTTGAATCTGGATGGGTTGCAGAACGCGCGGACTCTGAAAAACGAGGAAAGTATCTCGAGCTGTCAAGGAGGTACCACTTTGTACCCATTGCATTGGAGACACTTGGGCCCATTAGCACAGGTACGGCGAAAATCCTGAAGGATATTGGAAAGCGTATAGAAGATATTACGGGTGATCGACGCGAGTCCATGTTTTTGAGACAGATGATGTCTTTAGCCGTGTGTAGGGGGAACGTGGCTTCTATCATAGGCGCCATGAATTGAGGAAATCAGCAGAGCATCATGAACATGGCTTAAACGTTCATACCTCACAATTGTAAAACCGAAAAATAATAATAAATAATAATAATAATAATAATAATAATAATAATAATAATAATAATAATAATAATAATAATAATAATAATAATAATAATAATATATTATTATTATTATTATTATTATTATTATTATTATTATTATTATTATTATTATTATTATTATTATTATTATTATTATTATAAAACGATTTAAATATGCTAGACTGGGAACAAGATATATTTTTGTGCCTATTGCCATGGAGACACTAGGACCAATCAGCAAGGGAACCGAAGCATTTCTCAAAGATTTGAGTAAGCGAATTCAGGAGGTCACGAACGACCGAAGAGAGGGTCAATTCTTGAGGCAAGCGTTGTCCTTGGCCGTTTACAGAGGAAACGCGGCATCTATTTTAGGCGCCATGGAGTGAACTAATCATTTAACAAAACATTGCAATAATACGTTCAGACCTCACAACTGTAACATTGTTTAAGTTGTAATAAATAATAATAATAATAATAATAATAATAAACTATTTCTCGAAGTAGAGGCATATATATATATATATATATATATATATATATATACGAGTATATACATGTATATATATATTCCAAAAACGTAGATTTATTTCATTATAATTTAAAAGAATATATAAAATGCTTCACGGCGTTGCTGCTCGTCGACCTAGTTGCTCCTGCGCGCCGTAGTCGCTCTATCGCTCATGCCCGTGAGGAAGTCCTGCCCGCCCCCTGGCACGAAGGTCCGGTTCCATCCAGTCTCTCATAGTTCCGAGCACTGAGGTCGCGTTACCTCTTTGGATCTCCAGGGACAGTTGCTGGGAGAAGAAGGCGTGCGCCCTCTTGTCCATTGTCGCCTGCCGTAATGCTTCGCCAACCCGAGAGATCAATGTTACCGTGAGGGGCCCAGGGCGACCCATCGTCTCGAACGCGAATGGCGAAAAGTGGTGCGCCCGACTTAGGTCCGCATACTTTGTCATCTTTGAGGTCTCAGCTCGCGTAACGGCAGTCCCCGGGCGGGACGCGCCGGGACCGACAAGGGAAGGGGTCAGAGAGTCGGTCACTGTCGCATCCCACACCAGGGAACGACCCTTATAGAAGGGTATCAAAGTCATACCGTCGGGGCGCTTACCGTCGTCTCTTGAAAGCCCAGGTGGTTCCAGGACGCACGGAATCCCCGCCCTCCGCAGCGATCTTGCAAGCATTTCATTGAGGGCAGTGTGTCTTGGGCGCCGGCCCGCTGCGTGAGCGCAAGACAGGCCGTGTCTGGCGAGTCGCCCAACGGGCTCGCCACAAGAGCATCTGTGTGGCTCAACCAAATCAGCCCCCAATCTAAGGCCAACACATATCCGGGTGGATTGGTCATCAAGGCGGGTACCCAGTGAGTCAGCGGGTAGTGCATGCAACCAGTCGCTTGCTCCTGGGCGAGCGACAGCTAAAAGTTGTGCTTTGGCCTGGTCATCCCTGCATCCTTCAAGCAGCAAACTAAGCGAAGCTTCGTGAGCCTTCTCGGCCCAGGCCCTCTGGCAGGCTAGTCTATCGGGACCAGGCGATGAAGCTTGAAGTCCAGTCGCTATATCGTCTCGAGCCGCCTCGAACATTGCCTGAGCCGCCGGCGGGAGCAGGCGCTGGGCATTATCCGACGTAGCATGCATCGAGGCAGCCACGGCCGGGCCCGCCAAGGATCGAGCTGAGGGGAGACCAAGGCCGCCCATGGACGTGGGGAGAGCCGCCTGGCGCACCTCTCGTGGTCGTAAGTTTAGACTCAGCACTGTCTGTAGGGCCTCCACCACCTGGTCGTCGAATGGTTGGAGAAGATGGTTCAAATCGCCTGAGCAGTTTATGGACCGTAAAATATGTACGATGCGGCACGCGGAGAACGACGAGCGAAGCAGGTAGAGTCCCTGGTGGGCTCCAACAAGCGGTAGACGTTCCTGCATCGCCCACAATCTGTCCATCAAGGGGTCGAGTTGTCCCGGCAGCGCAGAGGGCAGAATAATAATAATAATAATAATAATAATAACTGCCGGACAACAACTCTTTCCGCATGGTGGCCGCTCTGAGAATAGGCGCTCCCATATGTGAGCCATACGAGTGTAAGGCGTGTGGAAAAACGGTGGATGAGGACGGACTGCACCCTTTGAGCTGCACTAAAAGCCCTGGTAGGGCTCCCAGACACGCGAAAATCAACGCGATCCTAAAGAAGGCTCTTCGTAGAGCCGGCATACCAAGCACCCTGGAGCCCAGATTGGGCCTCGAAGACGACAAAAGACCAGACGGCGTCACCATCCCGCCATGGTCCAACGGCAAATGCCTGGTATGGGATGCCACGGTATCATGTACAGTGGCTCCGTCATACCTGATGCTCAGCGCCATCAGGTCAGGGTGAGTTGCTGAACATGCCGAGATCGCAAAGAAACGCAAATACTCTGATTTGGGGAGGAGATATAACTTCGTACCCGTCGCCATGGAAACGATGGACCCGATCAGCAAGAGCACAAGTATCTTCCTCAAAGACCTAGGTGTTAAAATTAGTGCTAACACGGGTGACCAGCGCGAGGGCGAGTTTCCGCGTCAGCAACTCTCGCTCGCAGTGTGTAGGGGAAACGCCGCCGCTATCATCGGCTCTATGGATTGAGAAAGGGGGGGGTGAGCCTACGCAGGTACACGTTTGGGTCCCACAATTGTAGGGAAATAATAATAATAATAATAATAATAATAATAATAATAATAATAATAATAATAATAATAATAATAATAATAATAATGACGCTGGTGATAACGAATACGTTAGTGATGACTTTACTGAACGCTTTACAGGCCAACACCAGCAGCAAAGCACCTGCTGGCAGACGGTATTTAGGGCAAATGTAATTGGCCCGACATTGGCCGGCAGTATATGGCTGATGCATCGACGGTAATTATATGCTAAGACGTCAATTCATTGATCCATCCATCAATGAACGCGAAATAACGCGGGCGCCACTGCGAAGCGTTGACACGTTGGCCTGGTGGTGCCGTCGCAACGCGGAGCCCTCACGGACCCAGAAATATGATTGAATAAGGGTTATTAAAATGACAGAAATTAATAAATATATATATATATATATATATATATATCAGCACGTAGGTAGAAGCCTTAACCTTTTAACAGGAGAGGGCATCCAAATTCTTGCGTCAGAGACTGTCGCTTGACGTTCAACGAGGAAATGCATTACGTGTTTGGGGCAACATGTTGAACTAAACTAATCTTGGGTTAGATAATTCGTGACTACACAATTCACACTTTGCGCCGAGACCATTGTTCACTACAAAGTTTTAGCATATATGAATATATATGTAAAAGAGAAATGGAAAAAGCACGCTTTGATACTGTACTATTTGGGCAAATGGGGGCTTGTAACGCAGCTGGAAAAACGGTTAGACAATAGATTATACCCACACTAATAGCTCGATTGTGTTAACCGAAGCTTAAGTTTGTGCATCGAAAATATACGTCTAGATGACGCCAAAAAAACGATATATATATATATATATATATATATACACACACACCTTAGACATACAATCCGTATGTTATTATTATCCGTATTGTTACAAAAGAAGACAGCTTATCTTCTGCTTCTCTTGTTGTTGTTGTTGTTGTTGTTGTTGTTGTAGTTGCTGTGTTTGTTATTGTGCGTGCACCTTTCGTCGGAAAGAGAGTCCCTCACTCTGCTCTCTCTCTCTCTCTCTCTCAGTGACGCCGGCGGATTGCGCGACCCCGCCATCCTCAGATTAGCGGGCAGGTTCGGGTTCTCGGTGTGTACTGGGCAGAAGGTCGTCGTATCTGTGAGCGTTTGTGTGTGTGTGTGTGTGTGTGTGTGTGGATGTGTGTATATGTAAGTAAAGAGCGAATGAATGAGCTAGTGAGTGTCTCGAAGGTCCCTTGAGTCATAACCGATTCAGATCTGCGTAAGCGCGCGCCTGGTCGCCTGGTCGCCTGCCCGCCGCCTTCTCTCTCACAGCGACCCAGACAGACACCAACGGCAGCGCCAGCAGCAGCAGCAGCAGCGCCAGCAGCAGTAGAAATGGTGGTGAGCCAACTCCAGTGCACACCAGCTTCAGTACACTCGAGCATCACCAGCAGCAACAGCAGCAGCAGCAGCAGCAGCATCCCATAGGCGCTCCCGCCGAGATGGGGAAAAATATACGCGTCGTTTTTCGATTCGAGTCTCGAGAGCTGCCTCTTCCACTGCCACATTTCGCCCCACACCACCCCTCCACCTGCCCCCCACCTGCTCCCAGGTGCGGCAGAGGCAGCAAGCCCGCAGAAAGGCCAATTCCATCAGAATTCGTAACTACTTGGCCGTGTCCCCGTCGTCTTTTTTTCCCGCATGTCTACACTTACTCACAACCTCACGCACAACCTCACGCACGCAAATATAGATACACACACAACACACACACACCATGCCTACCTACCTACCTACATACAGTCATATTGTTCGTCGTCGTTGGTTTAGCGTGCGTTTGCTCGTCCGTTTCGCTGTTCCGCACCTATTCTTCCGCTACTAGAGATGCTCTGCGAGTGGGGGTGGTGGCGGGGGTAGTGGGCGTAACTGCTGCTGCTGCTGATGATGATGCTGCAGCTGCAGCTGATGCCGGTGCGGCTTTTACTTTTGCTTCTGCTTCTACTGATACCGCTGGCGTAACGCTTGCATTGCTGCTTCGTCGGAGCGGGGCGGCACCGCAACCCAGTCCATGACGAAGTCGTAGCAGTCGTAGAGACAGAAACGGGGACGATGACGACGACGACAACGATACCAACGACAACAACGACGACGACAACAGCAACACCGACAACAACACCAACAACAGCAACAACAACAACAACAACAACAACAACAACAACAACAACAACAACAACAACAACAACAACAACAACAACAACAACAACAACAACAACAACAACAACAACAACAACAACAACAACGACGACGACGACGACGACAACAACACCGACAACAACACCAACAACAGCAACAACAATAGCAACAACAACAACAACAATGGCAATGACAGCAAACCCTTCTTAGACGAAAGTATGCTTTGTCGGCCGCCACCCGACGAAAACCTTTCCGTAATGGTGGTAGGCAAATTGAATTTCAGTTATGGCAAAGGCATCCTTTCATGCCATTTCATCTGTAGACGCCGTCAACAACAACAACAACAACAACAGCAACAGCAACAACAACTACAACAACAAAAATGACGGCACCGGCAACAAAGACGAGCACAGCGAGCGGCTCGACGAAGGATTCCTTCCCCCCCAACGTGCACTTCATGTCCTCGCGCCGTGTGCTAGGTCATTGCGTTGTTGTTGCTGTTGTTGTTGCCTCGCGGTTCAGCACAACGAAGAGCGCGAAGAGAAACCACCGTCGTGATCCATAACGCAATGGAATCGTGCTGATTTCAGACTTGGAGTGAATTTCAAACCGAGATCGAGGTCGAAGTCAGCTGTATGAGCCGTTGGCGCACTTGATTGATTCCAATTTATTTCTTGCAAATTTGATTTATATATATATATATATATATATATATATATATATATATATACCTTATTTGGCCATGACAATTCGAGAAAATTGCAGTGCGCAAAGTGTACTCTACGCAGATGTACGTTACATGATAATAATACACAAGCGGCTGCATCGCAATATGTCAAGCTAGCGTACGCCGGTAGCAGCTAAATTAATTTACGTGCGAGATTCATTAACCTAATTAGTATATAGTAAGAATTTAAATAAGTAGGTAAAAAATCAGCAGTCAAGAAATTACTTGAGTACAGGCCAAGGTCGACACCGACAACGAAATAGCGTATCGCCATGATCGTGCAAGTTTGCACTTTTTGGAATGTCGTCAAGCTTTAGACTCAATTAGCTATTGAAATACAATACAAATATGTGGGTAGGCAATCATGAGTTACTAAGAGTGACACAAACAAACGAGGCTAATACCGACGCCGGCGGCAAAAACAGGAATAGCAACATAACAACAACAGCAACATAAACGTTAGAGCGGCGGCATCAACAACAATAACATCACCAATCGTAACAGACAAAAGAAAAACCAAAAGTGACAAAAACGACAACAAAAGTGGCTATAACAGCATATATAATAGCAATAGCGGCGCTAGCAACAACGACGGAAACAATAACCACAGATGCAGCAAAAACATAAACAAATAACACCATCACCAATAATGTCCGACAGAGTAGCAAGGATTATAAAAGGCGGTAATAACAACAAGTACAACAACGATAGGAGCAACAATAACAACGGCAACAACACAAACAACTACATTAACAACACCGACAAGCAAGTTACTATCAGTATTGGTTACTGGGATTTATTTCGAGTATTTAACAGAATTATGGCAACAATGTGAGCAGTGTGCGGTAGTAGCAGCAACAGCCGCTGCCGCGGCTACCCGGGCTTCGATACTGGGTGTTAGAGCAAGATCGAGAGGCCGAACCCAAGGTCTGAGAGGGCGGAGGGCGCGTGAGGGCAAACGAGAGAATGGCGGTAGGAACGAAACGGAATGAACAGGAATGAGATTCCGCCGAAATTCGGCTGTTACGCTACAGCTCGGCGTGAGCTGTAGTGCTCGATCCTACGACACGCCGCTACTAGGAGCGGGAATAGCGCTAGTGGGAGTATCAAGAGTCCAAGTACTACAAGGAGCACAGCATCATCATCATCATCATCATCATCGGCAAGAATCGAAACGACGTGCCAGCTATTACAACCCCCCGCCACCTCCGCACCCCCGCCACGAAGCAACACGAGGTATTGGTAGTAGCAGCAACAGCAGCTCATTCGTAGTTTGTAGATCGTAGATCTCCGAGGACATCACCATAGTTGTAATTGGTTTTGTAGTGGTAGTTGTTGTTGTTGTCGGTGTTGTCGATGTTGTTCATGTTGTTGTTGTTGATGATGATGTTGTTGTTGTGCTTGTTGCAGCTGCGTGCATGCGCGCGCCCCTAGCCTTAAATAAACTGCTGAAACTTGCTAAGACGGGCAAGAATCTCCCTATCGAAGAAACTCTTCTTTTTGTCGGACTTTGATCGTTGCTGCTGGTGGTGGTGGTGCTGCTGCTGTTGTTGTTGGTGTTGCAGTTTTTTCTTTTTTTACCGGCGACATTTTCCGCTACCGGTTGCAGGGTCTTGCAGGGTACTTCAGCGACGGATTGGTCCGGCGGTGATGCGTGCATCAGCCGGCTGGGTGGTGACGTAGCCCGTGTCTGACTGTGCTCGTCGATCGCTTCGCGAATCTGGCGGAGCTGACGCGAACGATGGTTACCGCTACTCGTCCAACAGCGGTCGATCGAGCCTCCGGCGGCATCCTCGAACCGAGCCGTTCGTGGTAGACTTGGCTTGGCCTGCGACTGCTTGTGGCGGAACTCCTTCGGCAGGCTGCGGCCGGTCAACGAGTGGTACTTGTTCTTCCAATCGACAGCCTCGCCTTCGAGGTGGAACTTGGACGCCAGCCGACGCACGCTCGGCATGACCTCGATGAGTTCCTCCTCGACGGCCGCTCGGCGGTCGTACGAGGCGCGAATCGCTTTGAACGACTTTTTGACACGGGATGCCGTCGGCGGCGGCGGTGGCGGCGGAGACGGCGATGGTGGCGATACGATTGGCAACGAGAAGCTGTTTTGTTCTGCTTGTGTTGCTGCTGCTGCTGCTGTTGACCTCTGAAGTTCCGTCAGCTGCCTCCTGAGCGGGGAGTGGGAAATACTGCACTAACGACTCGGGCTGGTTCACTGGCTGCTGGCTCAACAACGGCGTAGGGCTGGGAGCCTGGCGGCGCTCGTCTCTCGAAGAGACCGATGCTGAGGCCCGTTCGACGCCGTTTCGAAGAGGAGAAGATGATGACGACGACGAAGACGAAGACACATCGCCTCCGTCACACACGGACTCTGCGCCCAGCGGAGGCGGCGGCAGCAGCAGCATGTCTCCGGCGCCGCCGCTGCTCAGAATGACTGTATCTCGTGATTCGGACGCATCGGAGCTCTCCGAAGCCGAAACACTCACCGCTGTGATCGGTGTGGTGGTTCTTGACGACGTCCGTACTCTCGTCCGAACTGTACTGGCTGTCCGTCGATACGCTGAGGACGGGTTCGGCCCGACGCCGGACGCCCTTCGGGTCGTGCTTAATGAAGCGACGCTTTACCACCTTAATCTCTTCTTCTTCTTCTTCTTCTTCTTCTTCTGCTGCTGCTTCTTCTTCTTCTCTTCCGTCTTCTCGGTGTTCGCCTATTGAATGTATTGTTTATTAACCAATATTTGGTTTATGCACATATGTGCTACAGCTCTTCTAAGTAACTTTCATCAGCGACTTTGCTTTTGTACACTGTTGGAGATGATACAGATCACATGATTTTCCGCATAGGTTGCATTCACATTCGGTTGATATCTCATGCCACCCATTTCGTATACATATCTTCATATGAAATCCATGCATTGCAAACCCAGTAACGAAGTATCTGTTTCTACAACATGGGCTCTTCCAGTAGTCTGTAGTCATCGCTCTAGTCTCATAAAAACGCCAATCAACATCCGCAAATTTATACTCCCATTCAGCAAGATGATTCTCAAAGGCCTCCGTTTTCGGTAAAGCATAAGTTGCCCTGAGCTCCTCCACAAAAAGTGGTGTCGAGGCCAACAGATACACAAGACGATTGCGGCTAGTGCGGTGAACTACTAGCACTCTTTTTAGAAAGCTGGCTTTAGTTTTGTCAAGTACTTCCAGATTTGCTTTTGATAGGTGGGGCCATATGACCTGTATCCCGTAAGCAGCGGTCGGCGCAATCTTTAAATTAAAAAGTTTGAGAGCGACATCTAGTGACAACCGATGAGGCTCTGGGATATTATGAAACGATAAAATGCCTTTACGAGTTCTTACATCGATATGTTTAGTGAAATTTAAACCCTGCGTTGAAAAGATTACTCCAAGATAAGAAAAATGTTGAACAAAATCTATTGGTGCTGAGCTTAAGCGCAATTCGTCTTTTTCTGCGAGCCTACCTCCGCGGCGAAACTTCATTGCTTTCGTTTTTGCTACGTTTATCACTAGAGCATTTAGGTCAACAAACTTTTGGAGTGAAGCAAGCGATTGCTGCAGATGAAATCGACTCCGGGAGTAGAGGACGAGGTCATCAGCATACATGAGTGTACTAACTTGCGGGTGTCGACGCTGGATTTTGTCCGGGAGATCGCTCACCAATATTGAGAATAATAGCGGGCTAAGATTATCGCCTTGTGCAACTCCTGTAGTCTTCAGTTACCCCGTCGTCGATGATTACATACCCCTCCTGCAGCATAGCTTGTAATAACTTCAGTATTACCGCTGGAACACCACATAGGGCTAATTTCTCTAGGATTATTGTTCGTGACGCCGTATCAAAAGCCGCCTTAAAGTCTACGAAAACAGCAAAAAGAAAGTTACGTTTAACCCGGAGAGTCATTTGAATACTTTTGAGATGAACGGAGCAAGCCGTCATCGTTGACCTCCCTCGCCTAAAGCCGTGCTGCTGCTCTGGCAAGCACTCGGTACTTTCCAGAAAATCTTCTAGTCGACGTGCTACCAATGCTGACAGTACTTTGTAAATGACGCTTTTCTTTGCTATGCCACGGTACGACGAAGGTATCAAGGGATCCCCTTTTCCCTTCGGTAACACACTAAAAAGGCTGACTTTCCATTCTTCAGGTAAGTGCGATGTCTTCAAGATTTCGTTGAAGAGAGAAGCAAGACAAGGAACCAGAATAATCGCCTGCTGAAGATGTTCATTCCGAACGAGGTCTGGGCCCGCAGCCTTTCCTGACGGCGCTTTCATTATCACATCCACAACCTCCGAGATACCAATAGGGCGAACCAGCTCCTGTCGAGCTTTGGTTGTCCTTTGTCCCCAAACGGAGACGTATATCGGGATGCAACTAGGAATAGTTGATGAGCTGGCAAACATCTGTCGAAAATAACTATGCAGCCTCTCAGGTGATACTGGACAGGCTGTTGACCGCATCTCGGAGCGTAGCCATTTATGTGGATGAAGCTGGGACTGTCTGAGAAGCTTGTTTTGTGCTTCTATCTCGTGCTCCAGTTTAGCTCTACGCACCGCCTTTTTATAGATCCGATTGGCATTCGTATACAGGAAGGTCATTTCCGGACGAATTGTTGCCAAGATATACGTCTGAATCATACAGTGTTTCAGAGATCGGCATTCTCGGGTATACCAACAGGTTTTTCGAGGTTTACTCGGCTGGGGACGCACGCTGTGCAGTATGACATTTTGAACTTGTGTTGCATATACTTCGACATTCAGGGGGTTCGGAACAGGGAGAACATCTGGCGAGAGCTCCAGTAAGCGGGTTGAGTCAACGGCAGCGTTTAACCGTTGCCGCCTTTGGCCTGCTGCCTGATAATGTACCGTAAGCGACATTGCAACAGGAAGATGTCGTCTAGTACCAAAGGCCAGAGTGTTTAACTGTGGACCCTCGTACCTGATGCTATCGTGTCTGGCGTTTGTGGCGAATATATCTATCGTAGACCTCCCTTGTGGGGCTACATAGGTCGGTTCCTCGGCTGTGGAAACCACCCACATACAACGGGACGCTAACGTGCTGATAAGTGCATCTGTTTTAACATTGTCCGGTTTGTCGAGAGGGCAGTTGAGATCCCCACAAAGCACTGTTGTTTTGTTAAGGTCGACTTTGTCCAAGCAATACACTAGCTTTTCCAAGAGGTCGGGAATAGCTTCCGATGGACTAGAATACATTGCAATTTTATTTATGGAACTTCCAGCAAGTACAACGCAGTTGTCCTCTGTGTATAGTGCTTCTATACCATTAAGCTTACTGTTGTATAGTACAGCTACTCCACCGCTTGCTCTTCCAAGACCTTCACTCCGTTGTCCAAGGCATTCTATCAGATACCAGCCAGAAACAACAGTTGGTTCCGTGGCCCAGGTCTCAGTGAGAACCAGCACGTCATATTGAGAATCCATAGTCAGAGGAAGAAAGGCCAAGGTTGATTTTATATTTTCGCAATTCCATTGAAAGAAGGTGATTTGATGTTGCTGTTTCTGGCTCGGTCTTGAAAGGTCTTTCGCCGTGACACTACCTGCGCGTGCGTGCTTTGGTCACGAGTGCCCTTTACTCTTACTTTTTCCGTCAGTATCTGGAGTCACCTCATTCGTGGAGACATGCAGCACCTCTCGTAGGGACGCTTCGATTGAGTGCCGGAGTGCATCTCCGATCTCAATATTTTCAGGGTGCTTCTTTGTTTTAAAGGAGCTCGCTGATCCCAACAGCCAGGTGTTCGCCTATTGCTGCTTTTTCGACTCGTGGTGGTTCTGTTTCGCCTCCACACACGCGTCCCTTGGAGATGGTCGCCAACTCTACGATCGTCGGGCGATCGACGTCATAGTCCTCGAGTACGATTCCGCGCTTGGCCAGCCACGCGCTGACGGCCGTTGCTTGCGCGGCCGCGGCCGCTGCCGCAGCAGCCTGTCGACGCGCCTTCACGTCGGCTAAGTCCTCGTAGATGTGGTCGGGCACCTCAGCGGGGTTCTTCTTCGCCGTACAGTTGCCGGTGCGGGCCGCACTGGCGTTCGAGGCGTCCTTGTCAACGGCAAGAATATGGTTCTGAGCTTCGATGAACTCCTCATCGCGCACGTTCTCCTTGAGCGGGGTGTCGATCTCAATGACGGTCGGCCGGATGAGCACCGAACCGGTGGACAGCGAGATTTTGCACTCCTGCGCAAACTTGTCCAGCATGAACTCGTCCAGCTTCTTCTGTTGCGCGTCGAGCTGCTCCGTCTCGCAGTCGCTTCCGCCGTCGCCGCACAGCGACCCGCTCGGGCTGTGGCACGAGCCGGACGAGCTCGCGCTGCGACCTCGCGCCGAATCGCTGTCGCTCTGCGAGTCCGAGCCGAGCAGATGGACGTCCGACGACGTCAGCTTGGCGTCGCCGCTCTGGTCGGGAGCCGCGGGCCAGCTTAGCCTGCTGCTTGTACCGGCAGCTCTGCGTGAGGTTCTGTTCGAGGCGACGCTTCATCTCGGCGAAGTCCGACCGGCCCTCGCCGATCTCCACCCGCCGATGGCTGCTCGCCTGGTCCGTGCTGTATCCGAGTATCGAGCCGAAATGTAGACCCATTCCGCCAGCAGCAGCAGCAGCCGCGGCGGTTTCACAGCATTCTTGATGCAGACAATCTCCATCTCGCGGGGCCCTTCGAGTCGTCTCAGGCGTTTGTCGAGCGTCGTCGCCGCCTCGGCCGCGGCTAGTTCACCGTGCACCGGCTTACGCGCGTGTATTTGCGAAATCACTCGATTGAACTCGACACGAAAATCCGAAGGAACATCACACAGGTCGCGTTTTTTCTGCACGTCGTGGTCACTAGCGGTCACACGGTCGATCGCCGCGCTACCAGCAGCACGAGAAGCAGTCGCGGCGGCGGCGGCGGCAGTGGTAGTGATCGATAACGTAGCAGTAGTATGCTTATCCTTTCGTTTGAACATGGCGCTAGCAATCCCAACGGCAGTGATGACGTTCACGCACTGTCACCACCAGAATCAGCACTCGCACCCATTTGTATTCCGCACGTGTAGGCACAGTAACACCCGTCGATGTCACACGTCGAACTGTAACGCACTAACGACGCGACACTCGCGCCACAACCTCTGCCTGCCACCTGATTGATCAGCACTCAGTCAGCGGGGGCGAACGAAATCGAGTAGAAAAAAAACAACACTTTTAACCGCCAGCACCAGCAACACCAACACCACCACCACAACAACCACAACAGTACTAAGAGCAGGCTGCACAAGCAGCAACACCGGTTCAACAATGATAGCAACAACAACAACAACAACAACAATAACAATAATAACCACAAGAACAGGAAGAAGAAAAGAAGAACAAGAATAACAACTACAATAACAATCACGTTGCTCACAGCAACGACAACAACAGCACCACCACCATCAGTTCAGTAGAAGTAGAGACGGCAGCGGCGGTGGCGGGCGCACGAAGGGGGCATATAACGGACAAAGAGCAACCTGGCGTGACAACCCGGCGTGTCACAGCTAGGGGCCGTCACAGACCGGCATCTGAGGGTGCTGCTGACACTGGCCAATGATCAACATCGGCAGCCCCGATTGGCAGGGCATTTGTTGGTGTCGTGCTTTTGACCGCAACTATTACCTTGCTATCGTCACACGTGTGTTGTTGCTGCTTCTGCAACGGTGCAACGAGGGCTGCTACTGCTGCTGCTGCCGCTGTTCTGTTCTGCTCTGTCTGTTGGTCTGTGGATCGCTCGTGTCCGTTTTGGCTGTTGCTTCCAGTCGCAGCCCGAGCCCGGACCCCAGTGACCAACGTCGATGATCGAGCCAGCGGTTGTTGACGTGCATCCGCCGCGGGGCGCCGTTACGACGGCGTCACCGGCGGCGTTCGGTGGCGAGACCCCGAGCGGAGAAGGAAAACGTCGAAGCGTCGTCGACGACGACGACGACGACGACAAGATGGGGAAGGCGAAGGCGAAGGGGAGGGAGGAGGTGGAGGAGGAAGGGGAGAAGGATGAGGTGCAAACGAAGCCCGAGGGGGTGTCGTCGGATGCATTCGGCATCCGACCCATTGACGTTTACGTCGTTGTTCATCGTCGTCAACGTCGTCATTGTCACCGACATCTACTCGAGCCTCACCGCCGACACCGAACGCACCGCAGCGTCGCTATTATTGTACCTCCGCTGCTACGACCGTTGTCAGCGGCGCGTCCGTCCGTGCATTCGTCGTCCGTGTAGACGTTCGTTGCCGTGCCGACTGTTACCCCACGGCACCCGCCCCCCCTTGCGTCGGGTGGTGTAATCAATGCTAACGAGTAAAATATAGATGCCCCCTTTGCCGCCGCCAGCAGCACCACAACTTAGCAGTAGGAAAGTAGTAGTTGTTGTTGCTTCTGCTGCTGTTGTTGTTGCTGTTGAAGTAGAAGCTTTCTAATTCTTTTTAAATTACTCTCTAATCTCTTTGATAAATAATAGCTCGAACCTTGTCGCTGTTCGTTCAGATTGTCTTCTCTCGATAATCTTGGCGCGGCACTGGCAAGAAGGTAATCTACGTAGGGTTATCGTCTCATAAAAGCATGCATACGGAGTGGTGGTGGAGCTAGATAGAGTATGGTGTAGCGTTTTGATCTACTCGTTTGCGATTGATCTAAAACAGGCATTATGATGGTTGCATGATGAGGCATCATGATGATGATGATTGGTGGTGATGGCCTTGCTGGTGGTAATGATGATGATAGTAAAAGTGATAAAACTGTTAGCCAACGTGCGCAAGTTAGCGGCACACGGTTTACGATGCTATTGTGCAATGGCTGTCAGAAGAAGACGAAGTACGTTCTTGAGTGGAACTACTGTTTGCTAAAAAGGTCACGCCAACCAGAATGCGGCGAATCACGGCGAAAATGGTCATAGTAACAGTTACGCTGATAGGTACTTTTTTGTGATCTTTATTACCTTTCGCAAAGCATTGGAGTCATAAACCACTTGATAATAATAATAATAATAATAATAATAATAATAATAATAATATAATAATAATAATAATAATAATAATAATAATAATAATAATAATAATAATAATAATAATAATAATTTTTTTTTCGTCCGCTACGTTCGGACGAAGGTAGTCGCATTGAGTTTGAGCTCCGCAAAATTGTTATCTAACAAAGTGCAAGCGTATTTAGTGATAAGTGCAAAGTGACTGAGGGATCACCCAAAGCTTGGGATTTCTGATTCACATTACCTGTAGTTATTCTGTGAGCGACGCGACTAGCACTTCCAAACTTAGCCGTGGCCGATAAAATTCAAGAAGGCAAAGTGTTCTATTTCACCGCCGGCGGCTCGCAGCAGCCAAACAGTTCTATGGATTCCGGTGCACTGCACGTTGAGAACGTGCAATCTAAAAGAAGCGCACGTTCACCGTCTCCAGCAGCAACGTGCAAACGAGCCGAATGGGACAGTGAACATCGCTGCTCAGCAAAGTGTCGCCCGTCAAACAAAGTATCCGCAACAACAGCTGTGGCTGCCAAACTGGCGCTGAGAAGAGAGAAAACATTGGATAGCTTAATGGAATCAAATCAGAAACGCGCAGAGACTAATGATGGGGAAAGTTCTGAAGAACAAATTATGGAGAATGACGAGATCCCAGATGACAACAACGCTGACTGGCAGTACAAACCTACCAGAGCAGATCGCGCCATCAGAGATGCTCGTAAGAAAGTAGCAATAATGATGGGCAGACAGGTAGACCAAGAGCACCAAGGTGCAGCCTATAGTCCACGCCAAAGCAGCCTAGAGATAATTTTTGAGTGCCTGAATGATCCCGATGCTTTGAAAGGGCTGAGCGTTCTAAAGATATACGCCGAAATAAGGCAATCTATCCCTGGCGCGCACGCACGAATCACGTCGCAGGGCAGATTAGCTATCCGTGCAGCCAGTCAAGACCAAATAGCATCTGTCAGGGCACTAAAGAATGTTTGCGGAGTGGACATTCAAGAGCTCTCTGATACATCAGCCCTCTGGGGAAGAATTTCCGGAGTGAATCCTCAGTTTTCTGAAGAAGATCTTCTGGAATGTCTCAAACAACAAGGCGTTGAAGAAGTTCGCAGAGAGAAGTTTTCCGCGGCTGGCGTAGGGAAGGACAATACCGTAGTAAAAGTAATGAAATGTTCAAGCAGGGTGCGACTGAGGTTCAGCAATACCCTGAGGGCTGAAGTAGACATAGTAGGCGAGGTTTTCAAAGTTACATTATGTCCCGGTTCACCACTACAATGCCTCTCGTGCCAGAAGTTCGGACATAAGGCATCCGCCTGCATAAAGAAAGAGGATCCTACGTGCAGGAGATGTGCACGACCCGGCCACCAAATGTGGGAATGTCGAGAAAAAGCTCGTTGTGCCAACTGTGGTGGCGCTCACTCGGCTACCGATGGCCGATGCGAAGTAAAAAGAGTGTATATGGAGGCAGAGAGACAGAAATTTTACACAAAGGTTTCTAACCGTTTTTCGAATCTAACAGTCGATTTTCCCAGCTTCGAGCAAACGTCGACCACGAGCTCAACCACCACGAGTAGGGATGGGCAGAAATCATACGCCGACGCAGCGAGGCCCGCCGGCCCACAACCGGTACTTGACAAGAATGGTAAAACGTTGTGCCACCTTCCGCCGCCTATTCCACCGAAGAAAACAGCGGCCAAGCCCTCAAGTGGACATAGAAATGTCACTCGGCAAAATCAACAACAGCCGTTGCCTTCTCAGATTTCAACCATGGTTGACAATATCTTAAAGATATGGAAAATTGTGAAAGGTCTATTAAGTGCCTGGCTAGAATAAAATCCTGTGGTCGCGAAAGTGCTCGACTTTTTGGAATCCGAGCCTGGAAAGGCACTTTTGATATCAGCCATTGAAGGTAAAGAGACACCAACGCCCACTATTTTAATAGAAAACCTGAGCGAAGAAGAGCATCAAAACACTACGAATTTACCATGAACTCCCAACCTCCAGCCCATATAAACCCCGATGAACCCCAACTACGATCACAACAATCATATACCTGCGAAATGTGCAGGAAGTCTCTAAGGTCACTCCGGGGCCTACGTATGCATATGACGCGCATTCACCCTACATATACCCGGCCTTCATCTAGTCAACCTATAAGAGACTCGCCGTCGCCTGCGTCGCTTTCGGCTCAAGACGACCCGAACAGGCCACTGGATGCGAACCTCGATTCGATTACGCTAATCCGTTCCCTGGCCCGGGTGCATCGAAACATTAAACTAGTCAAAGTGATACCCAGAGGAGTCAGAGAAATATGCTGTGCAGCATACGCTGAAGCACTTTCCAATTTCAACACAAGGAAAGACAATGCGTCTTGGGAGAAGCTTCTCATAATGCCAATACTCATGCTACGCATCCCAGCACGGAGGCACAATGACCGAACATTATGCCAAATAATCAGAAATAACGTTACTGAATCGCGATGGAAAACACTTGCAAGTCTCCTAGACGAGTGTAACCGTAATATTATACAGTACGATACACCACTCGATACAGATCACGATAGGGGAAAGATGGCAGAGCGCAAATTGGCGGAAGGCGATGTGCGTTCCGCCGCACGGATCTTGCTTTCGACCGACTCTTTTGCACCATTCAACGATCACACCGAGCAGGAATTAAGAAGAAAGCACCCCCTTCCATTATCAGATGCAAGCGAACACTTAGGATCCCTCCAGGCACCATTAACAACAGGAAGACACACTATACATCATAAATTGGTTTCTGACGCCGTCCGATCTTTCGCCGTAGCATCTGGATCTGGACTAGATGGGCTGCGCCCCCGACATCTCCGGGACATGCTAGACAACTCAGTACCATCATCCGGGAGACTTCTAGAAGAAGTCTGCTCCCTGGTAGCCTCGGCACTAAACGACAGCCTGCCTTCTCTATGCCTGACAATATTTTACGGGGCAAACCTTACGGCCCTAAAAAAGAAGGACGGCTCAATCAGACCCATAGCATGTGGCCTCACGATCCGAAGGCTTGTGGCAAAGGTGGCTATCGCCGTCAGTAAAACTTCTATAATGAAAGCTTTAGGGCCGAGGCAAGTAGGGGTCTCTATAAAAGGAGGCGCGGAAGCAGCCGTTCACGCTGTACGAGCATATATCGAAACAGACGGTCCTGTGCGGGTTCTAGTCAAGCTAGACTTTAGCAACGCTTTTAACACAATACGACGCGACGTAATAATAGAAGAAGTAAGACTTCACGTATCAGAACTCCTGCCGCTAGTATGGCAAAGCTACAGGGATCCATCACTTCTATCCTGGTGTGACAAAGAACCACTTAAATCAACAAATGGAGTGCAACAAGGAGATCCACTGGGCCCCGCCCTGTTCAGCCTAGGAATCTCCAGTTTAGTGGCACAAATGAGAAGCCCGCTAAACATCTGGTACCTGGATGATGGTACATTAGGAGGGCCGGCAGAAGTGGTGGCCGCTGACTTACTCAAGGTTTTGCAGTTTGCGAGTGAAGGGGGGACAGTTCTTAATCTTTCCAAATGCGAAGTAATAACGCTTGGGGCAGACACTAAAGAACGAGACGAAGCATACAAAACAATTGCTGCCGTTTTACCAGGCTGCAGGCGAGTTAACCCGGTCGAGTTAGAGATTCTTGGGGCTCCGCTTAGTCCACAAAGTATTTTCAAGACCTTAGGAGATAAACGCCGCGCGTTGCTACAGACGCGACCC
>QVRM01006451.1:0-85000 GCA_003439945.1 Dermanyssus gallinae
GCTGTCACTGCTGTTACTGCAGCAGTTGGTGAAGTTCCCGCGGCTGGTCGTGTCGTTACATTTTTGCCTGCTATTCGAATGCGTTGCCGCGCCGATTGCCGTCGCCTTTATTGGGTCCATTGCACCGCAATGATATGATGGCGACTGCGTCATTGTAAGGTGCCTAACAAAGAACGGGAAAGAGAGGAAACGACCCGATATAAAGTTACTCACAGGGTTAGCTGCTTTCGGGCGGGTTGAATGCTGTTTGTCGTCCCGACGACAGCCTCGGCGCGGGCGGCGTCTGCTGATGCGAAAATGAGTTCGCTGCGAAGAAGTTGCCGCGCGCTGGCGACATGAGCGCGTAGAACACGGTGCAGCTAACCAGGCAGCAAATACCCGTAGCGTAGCGTTTCAGCTCCATCTGAGCAGCGAAACAAAGGTGGTAGAGGCCCCCGAACTGCATTGAGACCTGTCACCCTGGCAGGATTAGTAAATAAAAGGAAGAGAAACATTAGACCTTCCAATCACCAATGGCACCGACCCATTATCTTTTTCGTGCTAACTATCAGCCGACATTGACCGCCCCGAACTAGCATTCGCAGTGCGTCGTACGACGGGCTCCATAAATAAAAAGTGCACCTATGTATTTCCTACGGTTGCAGGGCGTACGCAAATATACCACGACACCGGGCTTGACGGCAACCGACCCACAACGACGGCGTGGACTCATGGAACGGGGCTACACGTTTTAAGAAGCTCCACCCTTACATACTTTGATCTGTGACGGGCTAAACATATCGTTTAAGAGAATGTGAGGTACACGCAGGCCCGTGCTTCCTTGAAAAAACATGCGACAGAAGTGACGAAAAACATATGAGGCAAACCATCAGTTCGTTTTGAGTTCGTAGGCGTGATTTAGCTAAACCCTTTACGCTATAATATGGTTGAAGACTTTAACTGAATCACATCTCCTTAATAACTAATAAAAAAAATTTGCGCACGACTTGTAGTGCTAGACATTTTCGTCCCGATCGAGGTGAAATGCTTATGTTGTTAATCTCCGTCATAGGCCTCCTCCGCGCCAGCTTGCTAACGTTGCATCCAAGTAAAGAATCTATTCGGGGCTGACTCTCAGCCAAGATTTAACGTCCATGAAACTGCTTTTCGCATTGCTTTATAGACGGACCCCCATAAATTCAAATGTGCTACCGGTGGGGCTCGAACCCGCGCACCTATGTGTCTCCTCCGGTCGCGATGCGCAGACGCATGCCACCACGCCACCGGGCTCGACAGTTCAAAGGGGGTTAGTAACAATCAAATGATACGCATAATTACAGGATAAGTCGATCGATTAAGGACAAATTGGTTTTACCTCACACTTAATTAAGGCTAGGAACAATCCGCTGTGCTCGTCTAAAATGCATATATATATATATATATATATATATATGTCCAGTGTTCCTATTGTAAGTTTATATAATTAACATAAAACATATTGTTAGCTTTCGTCTCTGTCAGTACATGTCGTGTCGACCGTCAGTCCGATGCAATCTAGAAGCGTCCTAGCGTAGATTGAATTACGTTGATGGTATTCGTGTGATGACATTGAATGATCTCCTTTGGAGCGTCGATTTCTGCGCGCCAAGAGCGCCAGATTCCAGCCGGTCATGTGTCATTGTTTTCGTTGAGCAACCGGCTCTGCTGCGTGGCAAATCTGCCCCCCTCATCAATAACTCCGTGTTGCCAGCAGTAGCGCCACTGCTTCGGCTGCTCAGTCACTGTACGCAGGAAACGCGATTCAGGCCGAGTGAAGGGGGGTAACGTTCCACAATATTGAAAGGCTGCCATCGCTACATCGTACATTGCACGATCCTGCCGTGACTAGGTACATGCATGTCGGCGGCCGCCGTACGGACGCCACGCACTCTTCATTGTTCTCCCGTTCGTTCCACGCATCAGGGCGGGACAACCGTCAACCGATCGAAAACGGGGGGTGAGCGCAACTGGATGTGGGGTGTAGAGAGTCCGCCAGCCGCTCTGCCTTCGCTCGGCTGGCGCAAACGGGAGTTCGATGCCTGCCAAAGTTTGTTGGGGACCTGAACCGCCCGTCGTGTTCTGTGACATTTTGTCGCTTCTTGTGACGCACGCGCGCCCTTCGCCATCGTCAAGTGTGTGCCCTCTGTGTTTAGTGATGCCAAGTCAAGACGTTGGACGTCACCCGATTCCCTCTCCCCCATAGACGACGCAGACGCTATCGACGTTTTAGAGCGTGACGGCGATTGTGTCTGGTGTATGTGGAGTGGTACGTACGGCATGGTGGTACAGCAATGAAGGTATCGGCGTATTGTATGTCTACATGTGCACAATGTGCAGATAGATATACGAGCGTGTAAGGGTACGCGGGAGGATGTACGTGGTGCGTGTATGCATGTGATATCTGCTACGCGAGACATGCATGTGTAGACATGCGCGTGCTGGTAGCGACGTGCGGCATGTTCACGTTCTTGCCCGGGTGTCCAATATTGGCAGGGCCCATTTGTAATAACAGCAGCAACAACAACAGCAACAACAACAACAACAACAACGACAACAACACCACTATTAACAACAACGTCAACACCAACACCAACAGCAGCAACAACAACAACGACCCGCGATGATGATAATGATGATGATGGTATGAAGCAGAGACGGTTCTTGCTGCGGTCACCGCAGCCACCTCTACCCTAGTAAACGTGGTCGCCTCTACTGCAAGTGGCGGCGACGCAATCGCCGGTGCTGCTGTATCTGCTTGTGTCTTACCAAGCGCACTGGCTCTAGCCCAATTCAGCCCTTGTGGCGTTACACTAAGCGCTGAATGGCTTACATCCGGCCCGGCCCGGGCCACCACATCCCGTCAAGCGACCTAGCCATTTCGCTTCTGCTGTTGCTGCTGCTAATAGTAGTAGAAGTTGTAGTAACTGTAGCAGTCGTCCTAGTTGGGCGATAAAGTAATTGCTGCAGATATTAGTATTGGCAGTCAGTCGGGCTCGTTTCGTTCGTTCGTCCATTCGTTCGCCCGTCCGTCCGTTCGTCCATTGGTCCCTTCGATGAAAGAGTGGGCCAAAGGGCGGCGATCCAGGGCCCGGCTTGTCCCCCGTCTATCGCCTGCTTGGTTGAGGCCCTATTTGGACGCCGTCGGCGGTGGGCTTTAGGTCATCCATCTCTCGTCTATCGGGGGGATAGTTTGCCCCTCGCTCGTACGCTACCCCTCGCCGGCGATGGCTATGGAGCTTTTTCCCACCTCGATGTTTTCGTTCTTCGAACGGTCTTGAGAGCGGAAAAGGAAAGAGCGGGTGAAGGCAGTCGTCGAGACCTATTTGCCGCTAGCCTAGATCGTCTTTCGACGGACCCGTTGCTACTAGGAGGTCCTTTCCTCCTTTTTTGGCTATCTTTTCACCAGCCCTCGCAGCTTCAGCAGTGAGGTGCAGGAAGCGAAACTGGCAACCGACAAACCGGTACCCGGCGGTGCTTCGAGCATGGCCAAAAGTGACACAAGGAGAGCGAGGCAAACTGGGCAAGTGAGGGAGCGACCGAAAGAAAGAGATAGAGAACGCGAACAAGAAGATAGCAAAGGTGGGACTTTGGATTAACACGGGGAGATCAAGCCTCAGGGAAGAAAAGCCGGACGAACGGAGACTGAGGGAGGAAAACTGAGATTTGAGGATCCCCTCCCCTATATAGCGTCGCAGCGTGTCGAATAAATCGGTGCATTAATCGCTTTGGCGATACCCCACCACGTTGTTAATGCTTGATCGTACGTTCGCCGGTTTGCCCGGTCGGCTGGTCAACGTCACCAGGCGTTACTGCCTCGTTGATCCGAGAATGTTCGCCAAAGCAGCAGTGGCGTTGTTGGTGACGCTAGCGATGACCGTGATGGTGATGCTTGTCGTGAAGAATTTCGTGGCGTGAGGAATGACTATTACCGGCTGTGTAGTAGATGGCTGTTGAGTCGCTGAGCGACTGCTGATGCCAGGCCAGCAGGCAAGTGATTGGCTGGCCAATTTGTCTCGATTCCCGTCGAGGGTATAAATCCTTCTCAGATGATCATGCTGGCATCGGGGGCAACACGGGGGGTGACGACGACGGCGACGACAACAAAAACAACTGCTACTACCGTGACCACGGCCGTCGTTGGCGTGGACAACGTTGCTGGCTGGCGGACACGTGCTCGGGCCAGTGTGCCAAAAACAAAAATGTCACGTTGCCGCATTCGGCCAATGACTGGCAGCTATCGGCGACATCGGCAACGGGCGCGATATCGGCGAGGCCGCCAATGATAACCGCCTAACCGGCCAACTATAGCACGTTGCTGGTGCAGGTCGGCCGTTTTTGCTTCATTGCTATGTTTTTATTGGTTCAGTTTGTGCTTTTTAATGTGTTGTTTTGTTGCCCACTTCTGTCGTCGATTACGCTGTGTGGCCGGCCCACGTTGCCATTCGATTCTGCCATCCGCTGCACCCCGCGGAGATCTTGGTTCCTCCAGCAAGTCCGCTGCGTCGTAGACGGCTCCCGCCTTGGCAACATCGCGCTCCTCATCAAGGCCATCATCGAACACCGAATCCTGGCGACTATTCGACAAAAACTTCGCCAGGGAAACGGTCGGTCGGTCGGTTGGTCGGCCATCTGCTTCGTTCGTTGGCTTAGCGATGCCCTTCGGCAAACCCAACGACCTAAAAAGGCTCGTCGATGAACGAGCGAGTCTTGGCCATACGAAATGAACCACGCTCGTGTGGGCGCTTGACGGCAAACTCGGGCAAAGTCGAAAAGTCCACGTTTTTGACGAGGGGGAGAGAGGGAGAGAGAGCAAGAGGGGGAGAGAGAAATAGGGCAGGGAGAGTTCGCAGTAGGCGTTCGGAAGGCATCCCGACATTTAACCACAGCACCAACCAGCAACCGCAGTTAAGTCAACCGAGCCAACACAAATGACTAAAAGAAAACGGCGCGTATTAACAGACAGATTGAACGGACAGGGAAGACGAACGTGAATCGATTACAGAGCTAACGTCACGGTACGTCATATCAGAAATACTACAGTTACTCCGAGGACATGTCATATAATTATGACAAATGCCGGTATTCGAGAAATTGCATGGAAGTATAAAACCTTAAAAACATTAACTTTGTACTATTTGTACTCTTTAAAAAAGATGTGAATATTGACACATAAGCATATTTTAGCTCAGCAACTGCAATTATCGAAGAAAATGCTGACGTCTATAGAGAGCTTATGGAATCCATGGGTATCAATTCGTGTGGCTAGACGGAACTCTTGAAGGGCTTTCAGGACTGAAACGTCATCGCCCGCGTATTGTGGAAATCGCTGGGTACGTGTCGCATCTTAGAGAAGCGCGTCCTGAACCCCCAAGGAGCGGCGGTGAGAGGCAGACGACACCGCGGTACCAAACAGTCTACAAATGATGTGTTGCCCAATAGTACGCAGATCGGACGATTGCGCACGTCGCGGAGTAATCCGACAACTTCTTCAGGAAGGCTGACCATGTCGAGTCGAATTATTTGACAGTGAATTCAACGCCCAGATGGCAGAAAGTTCTCTATGGAAAAGTCGCGAAGCCGAAACCGATCGTGGGCAGAGGGCTCTTGCTCGGAGCTTGTTTGCGTTCGTACTGATGACGAAGTAGTTAACGCTAAGCTTACTGTTGAAGCATAATCGCCGCTAGGTGTTCAGGTTCCCTAAATACCCCTTTTAAATCTTACTTCATAAGACAATGTCGCCCACACAGTCAAAAGTATTGTATTGGAGCATTAGTGCCAGGAGGCCAATTCCACAATGACCAAATCACCGTCGGCGTAAAATCAAAAGCAGTCTACGAATACCGCATATAATTTCTATTTTCTGAGATAGTGATAGTTTTTTTCCTGCAGATCCCCGCAAGCTGAGCTCACGGAGCTGCCCGCAAGCTGTCCCTGTAAACTTTCTGTGCCGAAACCCGTGTTGTTTTGGAAGAATTACGCCCTCAAAATAAACCTCGGACCAGGTAAAAAAGCTATTCGCGAGAAATTTGTTTAGCAAGGTGGTCTACAGTGGTGTGAAAAAAACAGTCCTGAAACGTTCACTCCTGATGAGGTTCAAACTAAACTATTTGTTGTATTAGGACGGGCCGTCATGTGATGGAGGCCTTTAGGCATAACGGAAATGCCTGCTCTCAGCGAGTAGAAGAAGCGGTAGTATTGAGGATAGTTTAAGGGTCTATTGAGTTGCCGGTAAACATTTCTTGAAAGTGACTGTGTATTCATCTGCAGGTACAGGACAACTCGTGAAGCTTCTAGATCGTTTGAGATAGATGTTTCGCGTGCCCTTAGTACCAGCGCCCATTCTCGTTTTACTACAAAAACAAGCTTTTGATATCTAGGAGCCACTATGGTCTTTGCGCATACTGCAATACACTCTTCGCATGACATTGTTCTTGCATGACGCAATGGAACGCTGGGTAACCATGCGGGGCGTTATAAAGCAGTCAATGTGGAACTACGCAAAAAGCATCGTGTCGACGTGTCGTGCTGGTAACGGAAAGCGACACAAGTAAGTGCATCAGGGAAGATGAAAGTTAAGAGTTAATAGAGTATTTTGTTAATTTGACCGTTTAAATATAATAAAAAATAGCAAATTTGTTAACATTTAAGCACATTTGTTCAGTCGACAGTCCATAATGGCAATACGCATTCCTACGTAAATACTTAAAATAATGACTGTGGGAGTTTCTGTTACTATCTTATTGAACGATACGTTCGGTAGTAGCAAATCGCGCCAAATATTGGCTTTTGTAATAAACATGTATATATTTAAAAAAGTATAGACTGGTATTAGAGCACATCTAGCAGTCTTTTATTCTGGACACTGCCAGCTCTCAACCAGCCATCTTTCAATAGCCATCTTGAAATTAAAAGCAGCAATAATTGCAAATAATACTGTGAAATTGAGTGCATATAAAACAATTTTAGTAGTTTAACAATGATTGGTTTTTGCAATTAATTTAAGGTATCATAATTAATCTTATAATGATAACGCGCAGCTTCACTTTTCCGTAGTGAAGCTGCGCGAAGCTTCCTAATGCTTCTAGTGGCCAAAACTGTGATATACCACTTAATTAGCAGTCACTATTCTAACGCGATTTATCCTCAAACTATATAATTTCATATAGATTTTAATAAACGCATTTAATACAGGCCTTAATAAAAGCCGATTGTGTGTTTCTCGAGACGGATCACTTGGACACTACTACAGATTGGTTTTTATTTAATAAGACAGAGAACGTAAGAAAGAAGGAGACGAAAAATAGGGCATTTTTACCGTTTACATGCATGTTTGCATTTCCTAAAATATCTAATCCCTCGACTGGCCTGTCGTACCAACGCATACCGTTTTTGGGTCGATACTTAAATATCTATATGGAAACCATCTAGATATCTGTTTCCTAAAAACAACATCCTTAAAAAATGTTTGTAATTATAGATATCTGTTTCCTAGTCCCGTATTACTTTAAGCTGCAGACTAAGGTGCTACAGTGGACCGAAACGTTATGATTGACCATCATATGCTACGTAAAATCTCTTAGAATTCGCATGTTCCTATTGAAGTTGTACAAATTCAAATAACTCTTCATAAATTCTATAATCTACATTCGCACCGTGTGTACGTCCGTTTGCCAAGCGGCTTTGCAAAAGTCGGGTTTGTTTCAGAAGCACATTGTTAAGAGCGTTCTTCTTCGGTTGCTCGTCTAGATGGTATTGATATCTACATGTGTTGCTGTAGGAGGTTATACGAGACATGCGTGGCGGTTAGCAATTTGCGATTGGCCACTCTGTCGCGGTCTCGAAGGCGAACAGGAGGCCTAGCCGTGAGAAGGCTAGACAGATGCACATACATATCCACACCTTCTGCTTCTTCCATGCTCTTCTTATTTTGACCGGCCGTTGCTATATCGTTGGCTGAATCATCTTGTGCTTGGTCGAGAGACGAAACGCCGTACGACGCCAAGGTCGACGGCGCTATAGCAGTGGGAGTGGGGAAGGTTGGTGGGCTGCCTTGTGGTGCGTTCATAGCGTCCGAGAGGAAGTCCGCGCGCTAGCATTAGAAATAGGTAAGGTTAGATTGGGTTAGAAGGCGACTGGGCCTTTACAGCGAGACTAGCACAGGGCGCGCGCTATGCCTGTCAGAGCCCACGAGGGAACGGGCAGCATTCGTGTGTGAGCGTGGGAGTGTGGGAGTATGAGTGGGAGTGGGTGTGGGTGTGAGTGCACGTGTTCCTCCGCGCGTGTGTGTGTGCTGTGCGTATATGGCGTGGCTTCCAGCATGGCTAAATGTAGGGGAAAGGCGGCCGCTGATGTCGAGGAGAGACCAACCACTGACCGGTTGAGGTGTTTGTGTTCGACCTCGGCTAACAAGATTAGAGTGAGGGCAGACAAATAGGTGGGGGGTGGTAGGTATGCAGTGCAGCTTCCACTGCAGCAGCAGCAGCAGCGTTGTGCGGATACTGCTGGCACAAAAGGCAAGAGTCAATGAAGAAGTGAGGAAGCGCCAAAGATACGGCGAATGCACAAGACTTGCTGTAAATACAACAGCTCCTGCTGCTGTTGTACTACAGGCCGCGACTTTAACCTATCAGGCGCGGTTGACGTTACTGTGCGGCCAGTTGGAGGCGTTAGAGGAAAAGCTGTTGCATGGAACAGTATGTAGACGTAATTTGAAAACGCTGTCTAAAGGTTCAAGATGGGTCAATGATGTCTGTGTCTACTGCTGCGGCGTGGCTGCGCAGCCGTTATCGAATCAACGTAGTCGATCGGGTTGGAACCACGGAGACCTGGGACTCAAAGCACGCATCGACAACCTTCTACGCAGCCTGAAACGAATAACACTCCATACTAAAATATATGTAATGTGTGCGTTCTCTGTACGGGCAACATTGTAAACCAAGCATTGGCCAGAAACAGCTAAATATGCAAACACTCCATACTAAAGAAATCTACCAACTATTTCTATATATATGCACAGAAAATTTTCAGATGCAGTGGCATCTGTTCCTCAGATAGCAAGAGTGTTTTTAGCACTAAATAGCATTTCCTTTTGAAAAAAATAAAAAAACCGTTAACAAATTACAATTGTGCTCACTTTCCCTACTACCGAAGATTGGGATTACAGCCCAATACTATTGAAGAGTACAGTAATTTCTATACCTTAATTTCCAGGAAATGATCTATACAAAATAGCACTTAATCTAGAGGCTATGCAGATGGTCAGCGCGATGTGTTTACTAGAAAAACAAATATAATATTATTAGTCCCGGAAAATTGGGTGTATTACTTTTCACGTTGCTCTTCAATAAGTTCACTTTTAACTAAATAACTGCAAATGGCAAAACATCATTTAAAATTTTACTAGGGTGTGTCATAAGAAAATAACGTCGAAGAAGAACAAGATGTGGCTCCTGTACAGGTCAGGTAGGGTTTTAAATTAAAAAACTTGAAAGCTGACTAGCGCTAAGATTTTGGCTTACTCTACTTAAAGAGACACAGCTCATTGAGTGAGCACTGAGAATAACAGCTATTCGTGGCACAAATATTGGTGAGGGTCAACGCGGTTTACACGTAATACAGCTAACGAGGACACCGGCTCCCACAGATTTAGCCATAGGTTCTCCCAAAGTAGATCCACACATCAAACCGTTAACCGATCTGTTTCTGGTAGTTTTCTCGTCTTTGTTTTATTTTCTACTATTCATCATCACATTTATTTCGCTCATATTTAGTATGTACATAATTGTCACCGTTGTCAGCTGTTTTTGGCATGTTCTTAGCGAGAGGCAGTGCAGTGATCGCCTAGGGCCAGGAGGCAGACCCGAGCAAGATGGCTTAGTGGCAAGCCTTTGTCTTGCATTCGGGAGGTTCGTATTCAAACAGACCAAGTGATGATAGCCATGAACTATGTATCTTGTTTAGACAAAGCGATTGTTACATGCAAGATTAGATTAAAGATGAGAGGCACTGAACACATCCAGGTCTGCAACCTCTCGTCGGACTTGCTCAACTTAATTTTTCCATTCCGAAATAAAGCCTTCAAATGGTACTGTGCGCAGCGTCTTCAACCTCAATCGAATTATATCAACAACTAATGCACACTGGCAGGAGGTACACAAAGCGGCTCCTTTTCTGCATTGACAGGTAATGTACTCACTTCATGTACATTGTGAAAGACCTTTCAAGGAAACTAAAGTTTGCCCGAGTTAGGTATCTATATACTCTTTCGAGGCCATACATGAGCCTTGGGACATTCTTAAAATGGAAGAAAGCCACGCCCGTTGGGCCGGGCAGTCGAGAGACTAGGGCTGTGCGCACTGTCTCGACGATGTGCGTAGTGAAGGTCGTTCCAGTATAGAGGAGCCGAAGCCCCGGAAGAAGTTGAAAAATTCTATGGATTGGCCGCCGTAACGTATAACGTTTTTGGAAGCCAATCGACCACCTCTTCTGAATTGTACCGCCTTGGTATCCATGGTGTTATTTCTAGCTCCCTTTACATAAGGAACACCTCAGCCAAGAAAGTGATGCACTTGATGGGCTTGATGACACCCAGGTCATGATGAGCGACCACCATGTCATCTGCGTAAAACATAACTACGGCCTTCTGGAACTTCTGTTGAAAATAGCCGACAAAATCGGCAAGCAGAAGAGCGAAGGAGACGCAGCTCAGTGGGTCCCTTGAAAGGTTCCTACACTTTGCCTTACTCGCAACACTTTCTGCTCAACCTGCACTAGCAAGCTGTCCTCACCAAAGAAGCTCGCAATTACGCTCCGAAGAGAGCCACCAACCCCGGCGTGTCGAAATGACTTCAGCAGGAGATCTCGAGGTGCTTTGTCGAAGTCTTAAAAGACTGTATACAAATAGTCTCTGAGTTTCGTATATATATATATATATATATATATATATATGCTCCCCCGGAAGCTGAATTGCTCCGACGGAAGCGTCTGGTCGACAACGTAGTCGATCTGTTTTATGACCAACTTGCAGAAAATCTTCAGAATTTTTCAAGACGCATTACCGCGGTATCTTCTTTTTCTTGCAAGGTCTTCTATCAAGGCGTCACAACAATTGCTTTCGCATTTTGACCGACCTATTGCGGCGCCGGGATCTTGATTTTCAGAGTACTCAAGAAACGCGCGCTGTAGTAGCCCAGGACATACCAAACGCCTTCGGCTACTGTGGACGGACTTTCCCGTCAGCACACGGTTGACGAGGTAGCGTACGTTGAAAGAAAATCTCAGAAAGTCTAATAAGATTTTGATTTGTACACAAAATAGCGCGGGTCATATGAAACCTCTTACTAAACGCCGGTCCGTAAGTTAAAAGCGTGATAAATAAGATGAAAGCTCCCCTGGTAAGCCGTGAATGTTACTCCACGAAAACCTGTCGGTACAGCTTTATTATATAAGCATCTCTTAACCTGGGGTCTACATCTGAACAGGGCCAAGATACTCTTGTCAAAAATAAAATAGGGCATTCCGTGCATTCCCAGTTTGCTGATGCAAATACAAACGTTTGTGCTTCACTTCTTGTTGAATTATTTAACCTATTCTATATAGAAAAATATCGCAGTTTCATTTCGTTCTTACCGGTATTACTTGGAAGAGCTCAATTCAAATCTGCTGGTGGACGCGTACGTGCTGTTGCTTGCGCAATATTCCTTTAACTCAAGGGAGCGGTGTTTTTGTGTCGACGGATCTGACAATTATATCGCTTAGTTTAATTACGTAGGATTAGCTCTCTTACCGTCAAAACGGGCACCCCTAAAGCCAATCAGCAGTAGCAGAAAGGGCGCTGGTTTTAGAGACGTTCTAATGAGTTCCGGTGCCCGACGAGGATTTTTAGAGGCGACTTTCGGTTGCGCAGAGAGTACCGCCGAAACACTATGAGTGCGTAAATAAACGGCATACGCTACAGCTAGCACTAGTCTCTTCAGACGTCTGTGTTCCGCCTGTTCCAACGCAGTTCCGCATTTCAGCGTTTCAATTCATGCGAGGAACTGAGCCAAAAACGATCCGGGTGGACGACGACGGCGACGACCCTACCGAAAGTGGGCGGTTCGTTTTGTCTTGAAACTTCTTCCACGAAACGCTGGGTAACAACTAGTCAGCCAGCTGGCTATTGATCGACTTATCTAAGCGTTCGTTTGTAACGAAAACCCTGAACCTAACCCGGATGCATAACAACAATCAACGGAGCGCTTGCAAAAGCAACCTTGTGTTGTTGTTGTTGTTGTTGTTGCTATTTCTACCGCCGCCGCTGCCTCTGCTGTTATTGCTGTTGCTCTTGTTGCTAGCTCTGCTGCTTCAGTTGCGGCCTTTGTGACGTTTTTGTGACCTTAGGTTGCAGCAGTGTTTGCTGCTGTGTCTGTTGTTATTGTTGTCGTTGTTCGCCATGATGTTCTTGTTGTTTATCCCTCGTAATTTTTGGCCTCCGCCTTCTATTTCCTCGGTTGGTTGTGACGAAATTCATTTCCATAATTAGCCGCGTGCCTTTGCCGCCCGTCGTACTTGCGCCGCTTTGCCTAGCAAGCTAGGTCGTAACGTCGCACTGGGCTATGAACATCTGAAGCGCTGCTGGTTCAGGGCTGTGGCGCGAGTTATGTACGCTGGTGTTTCGTCTTTGTCTCTCTCCTACGCCCTCCTCCCCCCCCCCCCCGCCTCCAATGATGAGATACGCACAAACGGGTATGATCCCCTGCGAAGTCCTTGATCACGAAGACAGATGGATAGCTTGATAGAATGCACAGTATTATTACCCAAAGAAAACAGGACATGAATGAAAAGCGACAATGCTAGCGCAGTAGAGGAATTTGCAAGCAAAGTCACCAACAACCGCCTGCCTAGCATTGCAGCTGTGGCAGCCAGAATTATCTAGGGTCAGCGAGTCGAACCAACTTGGACGACGATTGCCTGTTCTTGTATTAGGGGCGGTGTTGTTGTTATCCTTGTTGTTCGTAAAATTGTTGCGCGTACCTAAAAATTGCACCTTGGTTTTTCTTGCTGTTACGCACAGCCCATTGCAAAGACCTTAGTCTGTCGTCCTGTTTTATTTTTCTTCCTCTGTTGCTTTTCCTCTGTCTCCCTCTTTCCCCCTCTCCCTCTCTCTCATTCTGTTTTTCTGTTTCTTTTTCTTGCCTTTGATCGTTGTTTCGCGTTTTGCCTTTTAGCTCCCTAGAGCAGAAAGGCACGCAATACACCGTGGCGGCGTTGGCGCACGCCAAAAGGCCGTGTCAGGACCAGACTCGGAGCAGAGTACAACAGCGCAGGCCCGCCGCGTCGCAGGCCAGGCAGCAAACAGAATGGCCCACGCTTAGAGCAGCCACCCGTCAGACAACAGGCATCGTCGTCCTCGGCATCAGCAGCAGCAGCAACAACAACAACAACAACAACAACGACAACAACGACGGCAAGGGTGCTACTCCACGAAGAAACATTTGGTTGTCGTTCGTTGCATCGTGCGTGCAGCCGTTCGACGCCCGGTGACAAAATGTAATTGCTCATTAAATTAAGTCACGCTATTTTTGTATTATCGGCTAACTCTAACAGCTGCCTGCCGTAGAGGCAGGCAGCTGGTGTTCTAGGCTACGGCATATTGCCGCCGCCCCGCTACCCACCGGCAGTAGCGTCGCAGCATCGGGCGGTGGGGCGTCCAGAACGTTTCAAGACGGTCGGCCCTGTAGGGGGGAGGGGGGTCGCCCTCGTCGTCGTCGTTGTCGCCCCCGCGATCGCGGAGGCGGCTAAGATCGACACAAGAAGGCAAAACAGCTAGAGTGTGTGCGTACCCCCGCATATCCCATTGCCCCACGGTTACCCCCACACATCATGCTACTGCTAAATGGTGTTCACGTAATGGTAGGAAATTTATTTACGAATGCGACACCACCCACTCCGGTCGCCAGTGCTGCGCCCCTTTTAATTACTTATTCTCCATCCCCTCTCGTTGACTCTCACTGTGCCTCTCTGTCCACTCACTGTACGTTGCTTGCTGCTTTCGTCTGCGATAGTCCTATTAGCTACATTACGTTCGTGCTTCCGTGTGTTCGTGGGTGGGTGTATACACACGTGTGTCTCTGAATGTATGCATCTGTGTGGGTGAGTAAAGGCTCGTAAGTCGGTTGTGTGCGTTGCGACGTTCCTCGAGTCGTCGTGCCATTTCGATCCGAAACAGCACGCTAACGGCACGACACGCTGGTAACGGGAGAAATGACAAACATCAATTAAAACAATTATTGACTATGCTACATGGAGTGGAACAAACGGAGGTCCTCTCTCGAAACATCGTTTAAGACACGGCGATATCAGCGACCTCAGGAGGCCTCCGACCGACCGGTTCGAATGTGAACCCGCCGGCTGCGCCTTGATCATCACCATGGGGGCAATGATGATCAAGATGAAGAAGATGACGACGACGACAATGACTGTTACAAGGTTTCATTGCAAACTCATATCGAGTGCAGGAATCTACCAGTAAGACAAAGGGCGAGAGACAGAGGAGAGAGAGAGACTGAAAAGAACGAAAGGGCAATTCGGGTTGCCCTTGGTAATCAGCGGGAAAGCTACCGTCATCTACGTCGACGCTGCTGCTGCTGCCGCTGCTACTGCTGCTGCATCATCCATGCACTCGGGCATGGATGCTTTCGGGTGCACTCTACCAGTGCTATTCTTGCTATTTGTGTTACAATTATGCACATATAAGAAAAGGCCGACTGTCGTTAGTCTTACGCGCCTACCACCGCTGCTTCAGCGTTCACACACAAAGCGCGATAGATACGTAGACTGGGGGACACCTGTCGTAGGCAATTGCTCGCAATTAGAGCGCCAGGGTCGTTTGGCCAACGACGCGATCTCGTTACGATGCGTGTGCATATTGTTCCCTAGCATAACGGTTCGCCTGACGACAAAGAAACGCAGCAGACCTGTCAAAAACGCACTATTTACCTGCATTACTGCAGCAGTGTTCTATGCTGCTAATTCCGAGAGATTGAGTTGTAACGAATAGCGCAACATGGACAATAGATGCAGAGCAGACCGGCGAACCAGAAGTGCTCAAGAACTCTCTCTAGAACAGTGCAGGGCGCGGCCATGTATCGAAACGGCTTTTGACGTAGACGATCGAAACGATGGTCGTGAACTAATATCTCATTTGCCAAACGCAACATCTTCCACGATCGCATTGTCGCAATATGTGCACCAAGTTCTATGTAAGCTATCAGGGATGGGTAGGAGGGAATAGATTAATACTGAACAACCGTTTTCATAATTACGTCAGTGAAAAAAAAGACGTTTTCTTGTCCGGATTTTTTTCGGGCTGTTTACTTTAGATACATCGTCGGCCAATAGCAAGTTTGGAGTCTTAGCAAGAACATATGTACATAATGTGCCTACTCAATTTCAAGACAGCTTTGATAGACAAAATATACCAATATAAAGAATGGAAAAACATACATAATGTGATATACGAAAATAAATAGTATGCATATTATGAGTCTGGTGTCAAAACGAAAAATCGTATTTGTTCTAATGTCACGTCGCGACTGATGGCGGACTTCAAGGCACCGTGGGCCGGACATGGTCATATATGTATATATAATTTTGTAGGCCTGTCAGGCAAGACACGACTAAAAGACAAATATACTTGAATATTCGTTGCTTATTAAATATACACCTTGCTAAACGTGTTCCTAGAGCCTGTTGACCTACTATAGATCCTGAGACCTGTAAAATTCTCGGCGCAGTTTTTGTAGATTATTCAGTGATATAATCCAAGAATGGCTTGCTCCTAGAAGGATGTTGATGGACGGAATGTCTGCTAAGCAACATAGATTGAGTGGCCGGAATCGCATTTTTCCGACCACCAATAACTGTGGTCGGAATAATGCGATAGACAGTAAGGCCTTTTTTTTTTTTTTACTGCTGAAACCTCTCAGCATTACTTTGGGGGATTACGGGAATCCAGACGGACATGCGCCACCCCAGCCATGGTGACTAGTCTGGGACTCGCAAGCCCAGTAAACCCGCTTCCCCCCCCACCCCCAGGGATCGGTAACTGCGTAGGCATTGCTTCGAATCCATGGGAGTGGTGTTGCACCAACTCCTACATTCTACTCCAATCTGGCATCATCCATCGTCTCATGTCTGCCTTGGTGCAGCTCAGACGCGTCAGCCAGACCGTTAACGCCTTCTACAGCTCCGCCACCTGGGGATGCGTCGAGAGTCATCGCCTGGAGCGTCCCTGGCTGTCCCTGCCTAATCCCAAGGCTAGTTCGCCTTTGCTGCCTATTTCCCCTTCTTTCCCTGTCACCTACGGGCGCTCCCTCTCGACTGGATCGGGGGCTATTGTTGAAACGAGCTCTCCTGGCAGTTTCCTTGGCCACCTTTAAGGACATGATAGTCTCGAAGAAGGCACAAGACTCCCTCCACGCCTTCGCCGAAGTCAGCATGTGTGCTACAACCTTCTTGATCGACTTTCCTCTCACGGTGGTCGCACCCGCGTCTCTGGCTTCTTGGAGAGCCGGACACCGCAGAACTGTGTGCTCGACATCGTCCGTCTCACCCGATCTGCATAACGCGCAGATGTCGACACTCGCCTTGTTAATTCTTACCATGTACGTTTGGAACTGGCCATGCCCGGTCAGCACCTGTATCGTACCATAAGACAGCTCACCGTGGTTGCAGTCGTACCACGCCTTCAGGTCAGGGATGAGGTCTCTGGTCCAGCTCCCCGCGGGCGGCCTCCGAGGGTCTCCCGGCTGCACTGTGGCCCATTCTTCATGCCACCGGGCGATTGTCCTCGATCTAGCCGTTGTTAAGTCCAGATCGCCATCCCTCCATCTTTCGGCCCGTTCACTTGCCAGCAGATCCCATGGTAGCATCTTAGACAGGACCAAGAGGGCCGCGGTCGACACCGTGCGGTAAGCCCGGCAGACACGAATGGCTACCGGCCGCTGTGACGATCGAAGCGCTCTCCTGTTTCTTTGTGTCCTCAGCGCCATGTCTGCCCACACTGGAGCCGCGTATAGCGCTACCGACTCTGCTACACTGGCCAGCAGGCGCCGCCTGCCTTCTGTGCAGCCGCCGACTCTGGGCATTAACCGCGCCAGGCCGGCCGCGACCTTGTGGGCTTTACCAGCCACATGCTGGATATGCGCCGATCCATTGAGACCTTTGTCGAGCACCACTCCGAGGTACTTTGCTGTCCGAGCAAACTTGACAGGATGACCGTTTAGACGCAGGCGGATGTTCCGGGTTTTCTTCCTGCCTGTAAGGTACATTGCTTCCGTCTTGTGCGGGGCCAGTCTTAGAGAATGGTCTTCCATCCACTCTGCCACCTGCTCCAAGGCTTCATTAGCGGCATACTCCAGGGCCCCCGTTTCCCGTGCCGTGATAACCAGCGCCAAGTCATCGGCATAGGCCACCATCTCAACACCCGCCGGTAGGTCCGGCAGCTCGAGGACCCCGTCATAGGCTAGGTTCCACAGAATCGGCCCTAAGACCGACCCCTGAGGAACCCCTGCAGAGATCTCATACTCCTGACCGCCGGCCGACAGCCTTCTTTCCGATAGGTAGGACGAAATTATCCGGCGAATGTATGGCGAAATGCCCTTGCGCCTCATTGCGTCCATGGCCACCTCCCAGCTCATCGAGTTGAAGGCATTCTTGACGTCCAGGAGGACGAGCACAACGAAGTCTCTTGTTTTCGGAGTCCTTGTTAACTATTCGGTCGCCCGTTCTAAAACCCGTGTAAGGGCGCCAAGCGTGGACTTTCCCTTACGGAAACCGTACTGGGCGTCTGACAGAGCCCCTTTGAGCTCAATCTCAGCGTTGAGCCTCTCAACGATAACATTCTCTAAGATCTTGCCCATTGTGTCAAGAAGACATATAGGCCGGTAAGCAGAACTACTTGCTAAAGCATTGCTCTCTCCCGTTGGTTTGGGGATTAGGACCAGGTTGGCGTTTTTCCACAGCCGCGGAAATCGCCCTTCTCTTAGAAGACGCATCACCAGTGCTTGAAACAGCTTCGGCCATCGCTGAACCAGTAGCTTCGCCGCTCCAGGAGGTACTCCATCCGGGCCGGGTGCTTTACCGGGTGTCAATCGCTGCCATGCTCGCTCGACTTCCTCCAACGTCACCTCGGGAATATCTTCTTCAGCAACCAGAGGCTCCTCCCCGTCGCCTCTCCACGGGTGAACCGGGAACAAGCTATGGACCTGATCCTTTAGAACATCCGGCGGGAGTCTCGGAGAAGGCGCCCGAAGCCTGTCCATAACGATTTGGTACGCTAACCCCCACACGTCTCTCTCCACGTCCTCTGCCAGCTGTTTCCACGCCTGTACCTTACTCTTCCAGATGAGGCCTTAAAGGTCCTCGCGGGCAGCTCTGTAACTTTCCAGGAGTGTGACCGATTGCTCGTCACCGTCTAGCCCCCTCTCCCCTCGGTTCAACCTTCCACTCAGCCAGCTGCGTTGCCTAGTATACGCCCTGGTTAGCCTTGTGCATCGCTTTCTCGCTTCCCCGATCTCTTTGCTCCACCAGTAAACGGACCGGTGCCGTCGGGCACCTCCGCCGTTCGGGTGAGGCGGGCCAGCCTTTGTACATGCGGCAATGAGTGTTTCAATGAGTTGATTTTCGTCCACCGTTCCCACTCCCATCGTCCGACACCTCGCGTCGATCTCCTTTACTAGCGCTTCCTTTTCCAGCTGTCTCATCTGCCACCGTCTGCCCCGGGTAGGTGATGCTGGAAGCGTCGCGGTTGGGGCTCGTACCTCAAAGCAGATGTAGCGGTGGTCGCTGTGGTTATGAACCGTATCGACCCTCCACCCGGTTATCGCCGTGAATGCCCGTTCGTTGGCAAGCGTGAGATCTACGTGGGATTCCCTCCCTGCCCGTGAGAACGTCGGAACGTCCCCGTCGTTCACAGCCATAAGCCCCTGCTCTGCCATCCATTCCAGTAAGATTTGTCCTCTTTCCGAAGTGTTACGACTACCCCATGCAGTACTGGCCGAGTTGAAGTCCCCGGTAACAATCAATGGTTTTCCCTCGTGCGTGCCTAAGCTACGGCCTAGTTGACCCAGGAAAAACCTGAAACTCCTGTATCTCCCTATTAGGTGAAAATAGCACGAGTAGAGAACACCCACCCCGTCTAATTCCACCCACGCAAAGCCACTGTCGCCACTTCCCTGAGCCCGTACTGCCCATTTGGCGTTGTCCTCTCCTGTCCACCAGGTTGCCGCATCGATGCGTTCATCGGTATTTATAGAGCTCTTCTTTCTCATTCGCTTCTTGTTCGGTTCCGAAAGGAGGCATAATGCTATGCCCCTCTCCCGGACCGTCTCCTCAAGCAGGTCGTGCGCAGCTCTGCACCGGTTGAGGTTCACCTGAAGTATTCTAATCATTAGAAGTACCATTGACTTCCCCTCCCTTGGCTGCGGCACCAGCGACAGCGGCGCTGATGGCACCACGCCCTCTCCTGCTGTAACCCTCGCTGTCCGTAGTCAATTGTTTAGCTTCTTTGCGCTGTCGCTTCTTTTCGGCCGCTTCCTGGCGCGCCCTAGCCTCTTGCTCGGATGCTTCTCTCCGCTTCCTTTCACCCTCGAACTTCTCGAGGTTACTCTTACGAGCAGCCTCTTTCAGCTCCTCGAGTTTTTTTGCCAGCACTGGGCATTTGCTTGACGAAGCCGAGTGCCCGTCGACTTTGCAGATATAGCAATGCCCGGTTTCGCTAGTGCACGCACTAAGGAGGTGCCCGACGTCGCCGCACCGGTAACAGCGTCGGCCTTGCGCTTTCTCCTCCTGACAGTCTTTAGCCATGTGGCCTTGCTTCTGGCAGTTAAAGCATGTTGGTACGCTAAACCAATCCTATGCCCGGCACGTGGTGTTACCGATCTGCAGGTGCTTCATGTCGACTAGTCTTTTTGCCGCCGCAGTCGGAAGAACGACAAGACACTGGTATCGCCCAGTTTTGCCGGATCGCGGGTCTTCTGTGCGCATGCGCATATCTGCCGGCATGCTCAACTTTCGCCTTATCGTTTTTTCGATGCTGTCGCTGTCCGCAAACGGGTCCACGTCGCGCAGTACGATCGTCTTTGGCGGTCCCCCAGAGTCTCGGCAATCAACCTTTGTGTTGATCGATCGTGCTAGCGTCTCGGCAAATGTGCCTGTTGATGCCCTTGTGCCGGTCACTCTAACGAGAACGTCCCCACTTTCGGTCGTGGCTAGTCCTCCGCGCGCGGCCAATACTACGCCCGCCGCTCTGAGGTCTGCATTTTTTCGCACGCTCATGAGCGTTTCTGCTGCAAGTTTTACCCTCAATCTTCCTTACCCGGACAGTGGTATGGGTCGCCCACGTCTGGTCTGAGACGTTTGTCTCTTTTGGTAAGCTTCGATCCGCGGGCGGTGTTCTAACAATGAGTTCGACATCACAGTCGAGTACCCGACAGCACGCCTCAAGGATCTGAGGGATTGTGTAGTCTCCCAGCTCCTCGGTCACAGCCACAGCTGGTGCCTCCTCCCGCCTATCTACATTAAGGGTATGCAGGAGTCTACCAAAAAGCCTAATTAAGTCGGCCGAGGTCGCCCCCAAGGGGACCATCCCGGCCACTAGCGTTCGTGACGCCTCCGAGGGACTCTGGTGTATTCCCGCCGTCTCCCCTTCTTCGTCTATCTCGCCGTCGCCGACGACCTCAAAGTCGCTTTTGCATCTAAGTGCCGCCACCTTTCCTGGTTTAAGGTCGGCCAGCGCTGCCGCACCGGGAAACTGAGGAAGCACATGTTCGATGAGTCCTCTGTCTCTCTCCGATCCCTTCATTAGAATGAGTCCTCGCGCTTCTCTAGGGCTCCCAATCCCCCTATGGGTTAGCTTCACCCTTTTGAAGCATCTCTCTGGCCATATCTTTAACACTATGCGTGCCGTCTCCTCTACGTCGTTGTTTCGGGTTGCCGCTTCCAAGGCCGTGTCGATCGTTGCAGCCGTCTCGGCCTCTCTCGCCTCGATCTGCTCCTTATCGAGCTTCTGATTACATTTCGAACACAGTGAGTTTCCGTGCAGCTCCAGCACCCTGTTCACCCCAGCAAGCTTCGGACTTCTTCCTCGAGCTCGGCCTTAGCCTTTAGTAAGGCGTCTACCTCATTGTTGCCCGAAGCCTGCGTGAATGTCCGCCTGAGTTCTGATAGCTCGATCTCGAATGACTCTACCCGCTTTTTTTCGGCTTCGAGCTTTCCCATCCACTCACGGTCCTCTCTGTTTGGAAAGACGCTTGAATTTTAGGGAAAACTTACCTACCTCCCCAACGGCGTCCTTGATGAACATCTGGGTATGCGGGTATCGCACGATAAGTTGACTCAACACCTTGGACCAGGTGCGCATCTGCTCGGCAACTCCGTCTGCGTCTTTAGGCTCAATTCTTCTCATTGGCCAAGCCTTTACAGGCAACTCAGGCACGGTTTTGACCCCGCCCTTAGTCTTTGACTGAAGATAATCCAGCCATGGTCCGTTATCCTCTAAGCCCCCATCGTTCTCGTTACCCTCATCATCACTCGCGTCTGCAGGTGTTTCAGTCTTTCGTCTTTGCTTCGGGGTTTGTTTCGACGTCTTTTCCGTGATCTTCCCGCTCTTCCCTTTTTCCTCCTCGTTTTCTCTTTCGTTTTCCATTGCCTGTTTTCCCGCACAGTTTTGGTCTCCCTTCACCACTACCTGCGCATTCACATCCTCCGCGCCGTCATCCTCTGAGCTGGAGGTGTGTATGAACACTCCCCCCAGAGCTCTTCTTCGGTTGGCTCTCTTCCATTCTTCCCTCGCTCGTCTCTGTCGTTCCCGTTCTTTCGCCTCCATTCCCTTGCGTTGGCGTCCTTTGCGTCAGCCCCGAGGGGGCGAATATCGCCGGCATTTTTCGCCTATTGTCCCCACCCTCGGAACTCATCGTGTTTGAGCTTGACACAATGTCAAGGTCGCTCAAACCCTACGCCCTAATGCGCCGTCCGTATCTCCCGACCAAATCCCTCTCTCCGTGTGCCAAGCAGGAGACTTCCTAGAGCGTCTGGTCCAACGGGTACCTATATAAGGTGGGACCGTTCTCGTTTTGCAGCCTCAACACTGGTCGCAGGAGGCCAGCAGAGGGCGCGATCAATTCCTGGAAGCACCGCCCATTGGGCGAGGGTACTCACCGACTGAAGCGCCACCTAGTGGCCGAAATCCCAACTTGCCTGCGTCACTCGTCTCTCAGCCTCGGAGGTCGGCGAACGCACAGACGACACCGTCCTTTAGTTGTGCAGCCGTTAGAAATCCAAATTTGAATCCGCGGCGGACTGTTCCGAGTCCTCCGACCGCTGCACGAGTGGTTTCGTTTTGCTTCACTCTACCGAAAAAGGTTTTGTTTACACTTCACAGAACACTAGCTCCTTACCACTTTGTTTTACGGCCACGCACAACACACCAAAATAGTCACTGAGTTCCACACATCACTATGGTATGCCACTCTCTAGGTTTACCGGCCTGTATTCACCCAAGCAAGCGTAAACCCTCGGAGCTCCGTCGACACACGTCCGCACTCTTTGGCGCCAAACTAGCAACTAGACAGTAAGGCCTGGTCTACGAGAGCGACCATATGTGTCATGACTGTGTATGCCATCTTGTAGGTGCTTTTAAGGGTTTTATGTGAAATGCTTTTTTGTTGGGCTGAAAAGGCCAAACATGTGATACTGTCAGTTTTTGAGTCATTTGCTATTTTTACGTCGTTTTGCGTGCCCGTACTTTGGATGTAAGGTTATAAGATCTGGCATATGTAGCAGTTAAAGTTGTACCAATCGGAGATGTCACCACAACTGTGTTCAAAGGTATTACGCAAGCACATTATTTTACTCTCGAAAAGGGTCGTAAATAACACCAGCAAACGACTGTGGCGATCTGATCTCATGAAGCGGCGCTTCAGGTTGAATGTGTGCTTTTTAACCAAGCAAGCACATTTCTAAATGGAGATGGTTGCATGTTCCTTTGATGCTATTTGATCTGGCGGACCCTGGCATACCTTTATAGCGTGACGTTGAATAAAGGGTTGTCGAACTACGTAAATATCTTCAAAGCACTGATGATTGTAAAGACACGTACTTTAAACCAGTAGTCTCATCTTACTTTCCAATTAAAAATACAGAATAGTATGAGATAAAAACAAGCAACTGTACATTTGTGGAACATTTTGTAGAGTATTACGAAATTCCTGCAAATATAGAAGGTCATCATCAGTAGTATTCTGGATAAAAGAATTTTTGCACAAGTTTGCAATCAGTTAAGAAAATCTTCGATTTAAATGTTTAAAATAACAATTGCTATGCGCTTGATTAGGATCACATTAAACACAATCTATGTACGAATGACAGCGCATCATAAGTCCATACAATTCTTAAAATGGTAACTGATGACAGCGAACATTACAGCTTTTAACGCACGTTTACTTAATTATATAGACATCGTTGTTTCTGCTAGTATCAGTTCAAACGCTTATGATGAGGGATGTGGGTAAGTATCGATGGCAAGAGTGGTAGTAGTTTTAGTACTAATATTCCCTAAAGCACACACTTATTGTACTCCTATACGGTAACTTAAACATAATTTTGTACTTAAGAGAAACATTTAAAAATCATAGGTGTAAAGCAGATTTTGGCAGAATTCGTCGCACCCAAATCGCACTTAGAGCCACATGGCGCATATCTCTGGGGCAGGAAAGACATGCCCTGATGGTCTCGCATCGGTAACCACAGGTACGAGCGACTGGCCAATTGTCGTCGACCTCGAGATGAGATTAATTATACACTGTCGTTGCGTGTCGTCTACTTGGTCTCACTGACATCATTGATATCTTCGTGAATTGAGCACAACGTGCAAGCATTAGTTGGACCGAATTAGGTGGAAAGGCCAGGCAAAGCGATAAAATCAACTGACCCTGATTGGAATTAACAATTAGCAATAACGAGTCACCGCTAGTGCCGCTATGACGCGTCTGCTGTGACTGTCAGCGCCCGTCAGGCCTGTATTCGGCAAGCTTCTCACAACAAGCCCTCGTTCACGCTTCGATGCATTACGTTACCCACACGCAAGCTCGGTTAGCGCGTTTTGACATGCAAGACGCCAAGCCTGACACCACTGTAGCTGTTGCGGCGACCGCCGTCTCTATCTCGACGAGGTGCCGCCAATGACGGAGCGTTGAGAAGAAATGAACAGAGCGCAAAGGATAATAAATGTAGCGCGCTAAGTGTGTACAACTGAGACGCACATTCATCGCTCATGTGCTGTTGAACTGATTCGCAGACGTCGTCCGCCTTAATCTAGGTCGGCCGGTCAGTTTTGACTGAGATCTTCTTGGGGTTGGTGGTTATGGTAGTGCCGTTGGAAAGAAGTCGCTTGGGTGCGGGGGCAAGGAAACAGAGAAGTCCGCTGTGTAGCTTCCTTACCGCCGCCAACGTGGCGACGGCTTGTCGTTGTTGTAGTCGTCGACCGCTCGATCGAGCGCTCGTAGCGTTAGGAGGGGGGGGGGGGGGCGACAGTAACGGGAGAGGCCGTCGTCGCTTCGGGCCTGTTGTCATTGTCGTTGTCGGCGGCGGCCGGCGGCGCTGCAGCAATGATGCCCTGTTGAATCCGCGTGTCGCTGTCGTCAACGCAGTCAGTCGCCATCGAGTTCGTTGTTTCGTGGCCCCGGGCCATGAAGAGATGAGAAGAACTTGAAAACTTGTCGGGCTTTCGCTCTAGCCTGCTTGCTGACGCCCGGTCTCATCATCCCTATGCTCCCCTCTTACAACGCCTCCTACCAGCTTTCAGTCCCCAACAGCTCCGCATACTCTCTCGCGTCACGGCCACTATCAGCGAACGCCGTCGGCCCACGAGAGCTTCTGCCAGTACCCTGGAGCGGTGGCATTTGTAGCGGCGGCAGCAGCCACAACAAAGGCCAATCATAAATTTCACTTTTTGCACTTCTGGCTCCGTTCGAGTGCTGTCTTACAATCGCTCGCCACTCCTTCGCTCCTGGTCGGACCCCAGACCCAGGCCAACACCACCGAATCCCCACTCCCACACGGACGCTCTTCGCCTCTTAGTTCACGCGCCCCTCATCGCTCTGTTGTTGCCGCAAACCTTTGCTTCCCTTCAACTGATTCTCTTCACTTGTTTAGCTCTTTTTCTCTTTTGTCTCTTTTCATGATAGCAACGCAGCCCTCCGACAAGGCTGCACGCCAGGCTCTGTTACGGTTCCGGCAGTGGCTTTCATGTGCTCTGCAATCATGGCGCGAAGACACGTTCTGTGCGAGGGTTTCGTACACCCCATCCCCTTTTTACATCTAGTGTTTTCTCTTTGTCTCCTTCTCTATCTTATATCTATCTTTTCTCACTCTCGTTAACCCTGCATATCGCCCTTATTCTCTCGTCATCTGTTTTTCTCTGGGTAGGCCTGAGCCGGCCTCCGTGCTGTTGTCGTCGACATCATCATCGACCCTTCAACAATCTCAGCCTTCTTTTGCACTTAGATTCTCGTCCTCGTTGGCTATCACCCTCCTCGCTCTGGTTAGGGGTTATGAGGCGCTAGACGCGTCGGTACGGACTGGATGCACGTTTCGGCCGACCCTTAGCCATCGGCTGTGTGCCTACTGCCTTGGTTTGTTGTGCCGCCAACCCTATCATTCGTAGCTGGTCGACTGTTCTCTCTCTCTTTCAGGTCCGATCTCTCATTGTGCTTCAGCTCAGAATAACGGGGCTGTACCGAAAAAGCGGGCTCTCGTATCGCCGGAGGATTCCGTGAACCCCGCAAACACAAGACGCTTCTTTCTCTCTTGCCCTATGGTACAGCTCTATGAACGATACGCTTACTAGCTAGCCGTTGGAAGCGCAGTACGAAGAGTCTAAGCCTTCAAGGTCGATCACCGTCGACACCGTCGTTTCCAGCAGGCCGACGCAGGCGAAAGGGAGAAGTAGCTAAAGACATTGACCGTTGTGGCCGGCGGCATTGGTCGTTGTGGTAGGATGCTTTAAAAACAAGAAGGATCATTAAGCAAGAAAGAAAGAGAAGATGGGCGTTAAGAGAACCGTGTGGCGACAACTAAAGGGCAAAGGGACGAACGCAGGGAAGGGGCACACAGTGGTGATGGTGGTAGCGCGCCAGTGCCAAAGACTCAGCAGAGCCGAGAAGGAAACATAACGAGCCACAGAGAGCAGCGGGTAGAAATGAGAAACGAGCACCAGAGCACCGACACGGCCTCTGTGTCGATCTGTCTGAGACAGCCCCTCACTCCCGCATGTCCCGTCCTTTTCATTTTGCCTTCTGTTTCTCTTCGCCTCTAAGGGAGAGCGAGAGACAGAGAGACGGTCAAAAGGAAATAAGACCCACCGACTCAGAGACGCAGCTGAACAGTCGCTTGTTTCTTGCTACTGCCAATGCTCGGCTTTTGTTGTTGCTGCTGTTGCTGCTGCTGCCGTTGCCGCCGCCGCTGCTGCGGTCGCCCTACTATCTTCCGGTGATCCTATTGCCACGATTGCCGATGCCCCTCTCCACTCCCTGCATCGATCCTATTGAGGTCAACAGAAACAACGCTGGCAACTTCAGCAGGAACAGCAGCAGCAGCAACAGCAGCAGCGGTATCCTAAACAGCCTCATCTTCAAGAGCCTTAGGAACCCAGCCTGATCATCAGGAACAGGCTCGGCGACAACAACAGCCTCATTCGTCGTGTGATCCCTTCGCATCGGTGCTTCTCGCTTAGAGTGTCGTTTCACATTGCTCATCTTTGGCTTGGCGTCATTTCTTTCCCTTGTTCCCCCGTTTCCCCTCTCCTATTCTTTCATTGGCTTGCCCTAGCTCGTTCTTGTTCCCTCGCTGTTCGATCTCGTTTCCTCACGTACACCATCGACGGTCGACATGAACCCATTCGTCCTTTTGCTTCTACTGCTTCTGCTGGAGGCTCGCGACCGCTGTAGCAGATGGACGGAATTGTCGGAACAGACGGAAAAAAGATGGACCAAAAGTAGGGACGTTGTTGTTCGGTAGGGCGGCCGTCAACAGGGCGGCTGTTCTGTCGATGTCTTGTCGCCGCACTTCTTTCATCGGCATTGGGCTTCTCGGCGAGCGACTGTTCGCTATCTGCGGTGACTAATCATCGGAAAGTCGGTCGTACCGCCATAGAAGCGACGCCGCCAAATGAGGTGGGAGATTCTACGGATGTCACCGATCTCGTTCCTGCTGCTGCTGTTGTTGTCATCGTAAGTGTTGTTGCTGTTGTTGTAATTATTGTCATTGTTATTGTATTCCTGTTATTGTTGCTGTGAGCGTCGTCGTTACCGTCATCTCGACGCGCCACACTTCCGCTGCATCCATACATAGTCTGTCTGTACATCGTGCATTTATTATCGCCGCTTAAATGACTATCCAACACAATGGAACGCAGGCGCCAAAAATGGTGCTGTTAATTTAAAACCTGTTCTAGCTACAGCCAATTTAAAACATGAATAGTATCGCGGGCTAGGAAAAAAAGAGACAAATGCTCAACTTAAATCCGCTTGCTGGACTGTGAGCAAGTCAAACGAAAGTAGTAGCAATTAAGGTAGTATTCGTATTAGTAGTATTTGTTGTGGCAGTTGTACAAAGCCATAACATACTACAGTTATGCCAAGCTGGTAGTAGAGACGCAGGCAATATGAGGGCGAATTGCTAACAGCAAAGCAAGATGAGTTAGAAGCAACTACATGGCGGACAAAAGGAGGGCGATAAGCTATACAACATGGTACAAGCACTGTTGAGTAGGAAACGTTTCCAAACAAAAACTTTTACGAATGCAGTACAAGTATTGATAAGCAAAAAACCTTGGAATCACTTAAAGATAAAACACGGATCTCGGCCGCCAGCCGGCACGAATGCGAAAAATGAACAAAGGATGAGATCGAGTAGAAAACAACGGACAAGATCCGATGGAAGCTCAAAGTCGACCTAGTAAACAAAGAACAAGCAGTTTACAAGAAAACCTGGAGAAGAGGACGCCTATGCGCAGCTGAGAGCAAATCAAGTCATTGGATGACAGGTTAGCATGGAAAAGTCAAAATAAGAGACAAAGAAACAGCCGTCAAAAAAGAACTACACAAGCATTCAAAGGAGTACATGCAACAGCTAAAAAACCGCAAACCCACGTACACCAGAAAAAAATAAACAGGTAGAGAAGGAACAGAGAGTTCAGTAAACCGTGCAGAACTTTCGAGAAGCTTGAACATAAAGGACGTAAGAGCTTGTTAAAAACTGGCCGAGGAAGACCTACCTTGGCAGTCGGTATAATAAATACTGACACTAAAAATCCATAGGGGAATATAGACCTAAAAGAACGAACCTCAACCGACGAATTACCGACATAAACATCTCAGACTTTAATAGTATAAAAAAGGTAAGGTAAACCTCGACACCATCCTCATTGTAATAGACAAAATGAAATTACTCTTATATGGTTTTATTTCATAATGAAGTTACAGTGGAATGTGAATATCTAACTACTCTTGGGCTTGTGAGGGGTGCTACTAATCGAGCTTATCCTCGAGGCAGCCTCTCATTGTGCCCATAATTGCTACCGCATTGCCGCGCTGAACCGCCAGAGATAGCCGCTGGAGTAGAAAGTCGAAAGCTCTTTTGTCCCCCGTCGTGAGTTCAATTCGTTTGCCAATCTTCTGTAAAAGTGACCATGCCTCAGGGCCAGGTCCCCCTAGTGTCTCCAATACTAGTGGCACAAAAATAAACTCGTCGGTGAGCTGGGCGTATTTGTTGGTCTTTAGACGTTCAGCCTTGCGTGCTGCGGAGCCAGCGGCTGATGCGCTGGTCTCCATGTTCGAGGGGGCGAGCGTGTCGGTGACTGTAGCATCCCAAATAAGCGCCTTTCCCCTTTCAAAAGGGATAAGGGTGAGACCGTCAGGCCTCTTTCCGTCACTTCTCAGGAGGCCGGTTGGCTCTCGAATACATGGCAGTAGAGCTGACCTTAAGGCCCGGGCAACAATCTCGTTAATCTCGCTGTGACGGCTTTGACGTCCTTCGCTTCTGTTGCAGGATAGCCCGTGGGTTCCCCAAATGTCCACTGGTGCTCCGCACGGACACCGGTGTTCCTCCGTTAGTCTTGTTCCCAACCTCAAGCCGATGCACAGACGAAAACTTTTGTGATCAAGTAAAGTGCCAAGGTTTGAGGAAGGGATAGACAAAATTATAGAGACAATTAGAAATAAGCCATCCGGAGCATAAAGATCCTGGAAACAAGAAGGAAGGTCTCCCACATACATATCACAGAATGGACAAACGCAGACCAGACAAAGAAGGCGACTGAGCTAGTTTTTTAGGGCCGAAGGAGCAATTGGCCTCTGCATCATGTGCAACGCTGCGAGAACGCAGGGGCAGAATTGAGAATCGCCTAAATCCAAGATCGAGTCAATTGTAATTGAAACCATCGACAAAAGAGAGATTGCAAAAGGTGGACGACATAGTTAAGGCCGTAGTTACGGTTAGAAATAGTGTGCATCTGCTCGAAGGAAGGCATTGCATTGATGTACAAAGGAAATTAAAAGGGGGCCACAGCAATTTTCCACGTTAGCATTAAAGATAAAAATATCTCGCACTGCTAAGAAAGCCAGCTAATCACGAATATATGCATATTAAGTATAGTTAAGGAAGTCAAAAAGAGGGCTGACACTCTTCAACGACGACCTACTACTATCCGCATTCGAGAGAAGAGATCGAGCTTCGTTTATAGACACATGTACGCATTTCGTGTAATGAAACTATTGTTCACTAAGACTAATAAGTTCCACACACTCGATCATAACTACTCGACTGGATTTAAACAGTTAGGTCATAACTACTCGACTGGATTTAAACAATCTATCAACAATGAGAGTTAAGAAAGAAACCAGTCGCAAGACTGCCAGTGCAAATTATATAAACGTATTTATTCAACGCCACCTTATATTGAAAAATTACTTGAAAGTCAATTTACAATAAACAAAATATCGGTCACATTGTTGGTTGTATTATTATTTCTCTGTAACACATACACACTGTCCCCTCCCCACTACGCCCCCCCCCCCCCCCGCCCCCAAGATGACAAGAGGATATGTGCGTTCAGCTCCGGGCCTTAGGGCCCATTGCAAGCGTCGATACATGTTTTGTAATAAATATATTTGAAATAAATATGTATGTTATATTAAAAAGACACTGAAGTACCTGAAGAGACTCTCACCAGAATCTGTGCAGGAGATTAGAGAGTCCTTGATAAACGGGAGCACATACGACCAGATGATGTAATAAGCGCGAGTGGCAGCCTCGAGTCAACGACGGGGCGTGCCTCGCAGGCATCTCCGTCCAAATACTGGTACACTGAAGAACGCGCACCTAAGAAAGTCATGCGGCGGAGCTTCCAGCGTTAAGAAAGCTATCAGAAGCAGCAACAATAGAACATGAAGACAGCTTTACAAAAATAACATATGCGAAAAGCCCTCTAAGATTGTCACGAATAAATTATGGAAACCACACCCGGCTCACAAAAGACCTGGCGGAACGCGCTGTGAAGGCACTCTTTCGAAGTCACACTGAATGGACCCACCCAGAGATAGAATAGAAGGACGAAGACATACTCTAAATGGGAACAGCGTCCGTCATAAGACGGTCACCCAATGGCAAAGCATCCGGTCCGAATGGAATCTCCGGAATTACGCTTCAAAAACTTATGGGACACCTTTAAGCAGCGTTACACACACGTGGATATGACACCTGTGTAGCCTTCCACCTAACGTAAGTTCAAAGCCCCAGGATTTTTTTTTGCTGAAGCTCTCAGCAAATCGTTTAGTCTAGACGAAGTCCATATAGAAATCACTCGTCTATGAAACAACCAGACATTCTGGCAGGAAAAATTTTCCGCAGGGATACCTCTTCAAAACCAGATAGCAGCCATCCAAGTGGCACAAGTGCCTCCAAACAAGTCCTAAAAGTAAAGAGAGACTAACCGGACCTCGTGAAAATATTTACAAGGCGCCTCACAGATTGTTTGATATTACTTGCTGTCCTTCCAAATAAACAGTATGACTTTTGGACTGGGCTTTCTTGCAGATCACTATCCTATTTATATATTAGACTTGCACGCGGCACCCCGATATATTATTATAAATAAGCTGGCTCAGACTGGAGTTGAAGCACGACTGCTCACTCTCTACGCAGAGCGGTTTTGCGGGTTGTCCAGATTATTTTCGAGGATGACGTGTGCGAGCCCAATACGTTCGATCAGATAACTGGGTATCCGCGAAACAACAATGTCAGTCCACTAATATCTATAACGTTGCTCAGTGATCTGCCACGCATCGTGAAATAACGGTACCTTAAACACGGAATCGATCGAAATTTGCATTGCCTCGTAGGATGGATCCTATAAATGCAAATGTGCAAACGCGGGGATCAAACCCGTGCATCTGAGTGTCTACTCCGGGCTTGACAAAAGAGCGGTACCGAACAATCGTGGCCTTGCTCTACTATAATAAGTAGAGTTCGTACTGATCTGCAGGCTGCGCTTTGCACAGTTAATAGAAATTTCTTGCAGAATGGTCACATAGTTAATGCGTCAAAACTAAGGACTATAACGTTTTGGCGTGGGCGGCAATGAGCCCGAACAGATAAACTGCGTTCTAGGGTGAACAAGTGCAATTTCGCTATCTTGAAGTAGTTTTCTCATTTCGAGGTACTGAACTTTCACAACACGTAACGGATCGTTGTAGAAAAGAGATTATCGCAGCAGCTGGCATTAGAAACCCAACGCAGCTGCCCGTTTGAACGGCTATGATTATCACCACTATTCACATAAAGAGTGGCACCTGTTACTGCCCCACGGTATCTAAGTGACGTGGAAACGTCTTAGCAATTCTCACTAAGAACAGTTGGGTAGGGTAAAGCCAGCTGTCCTAACAACGAACCAGGCTTGAAAGAAATATCTCGGTTGATCTATGTCGACACTCGCTACGACGTTCATGGATTTAATCGGCTACAATGTCGGTTTGCTGAGTTTTGTGAACGCAGAGAGGGCTGCGAGTGTTGTCGGCGTGGCGGTTCAAGCCCCCTGTATCATCTTAACGAATCGTGCCCTCAATCCGTATTGCTCCCTCTGCTGTCTGCAGCAAGAGTACTTATAAATTAATTTTACTGTGTGCTTTATTATTTTTCCTTTTAGGTTACCAAGACAGCCTTTTAATAAAACAAAATAAACGGATAACGATAAGAAATTAAAAAAACACCGGGATACTATTCACGTTGATCCTTTATCGACAGTGGTTACGTTTGGCTTTCCAATGAATACGATTGCGACCAACAAGTGACAAACCTATTTCGCGCTTGATTTGCGTTGGTTCTAGGTTTCATTTTTAGAAGAACCATATTTCCGAAAGTTATTTTATTTTTATTATTATATTCTTCAACTGCTTATCGGGCTGGTTGCTGAAACTCCCATTAATTCTTGCTGCGGCTATTACTAATGCTCACTACGTATTAAACAGTATATAAGTACCCGTCTTTTACAATGTATTGTTATTCCCGCCGCCACCAACCCTCCTTGTACATGTTTATGAGGCCAATTTGACAAACGAATAAGGGCGATTTTAGCTTCCTTGAATTACGTGGTTTTGTGTTTATTTCATGCTCACTTCAAGGCTTGAGCCCTCTCCTTCAATTCCGTACACTAAAGTTTGGTTTAGTGTTTAGCGCTTACCAGTGTCAGTCACGAATGTCGATACTCTGCAGTTGGTAACAGTTTCCCGTGTATTTCACCAATGGTTTTGTGTTCATCCGTATACATACCTGTCCGTATACATAATATAAACTGCTGCTCTTTAGTTTCGTTGCTTACTTGGCTGCGGGTCGATGTTTCATGTTGCTTGTTTACCTCCCGCTTTATTTACAGTGCTATCGCTAGTTTGTACGAACTGCAGACTGAACGCCCCTGCTGACAGTCCTGCCATTGTTCTAAGGCGAGTAGTTAACTTCATGAATGTCGTGCTTCAGCAAAGCCACAAACTCTCTTCGATAAAGTCGGAGCTTGCTGCAACTCTGGTCGGGTGATTACCAAAAAAGAATGGATAAATCTAAACACCAAGAAGAAAAACAACATCTTGGAATTCAGTGCCGTTCGACAACCTGGGTCTATTTTTAAGGAGGGGAAAATGCTTTTACGCACATCCGTAAATGTTGTTGGCGGATAGTGTGGGACTCGACCTCCGCCACCCCTCCTAATTCGGAATTATGTAATAGTGCCTCGAGACTAGGACAGGAGAGCTTCATGCTTCAACCTTCTCCTAGATCTACGGGAACCTCGCGAACTGAGGGTGGGTCTTCAAGGATCACTGCGAGGGTAGGCTGAGTCGACCGGAAGCGTGACCTCCGGGCGTCCTCAAGCCGTTGTCTTCTGCCTCGTGATGAAGTCTAAGAAGGAGACCCCCTCCGCTCAATCGATGGAGGTTGTCGTCATTCTTGCCATCGTGTATGAGAAGGCTCAACCGACAGCAGCATACATGCTTACAAGAACAACTTGAGGTATTACAAGCTCCAATGAGTCGGTATACAGTATATACATTAACAGGTCGTGAATGGTACCCTGCAGACAGCCCAAGGCAACCTCAGACGTAGATGACAGAGTGTCGTTTACTCTGACCCTAAAAAGTATATCACCTACGAAGGTTTTACTTCAATTAGCTATTCGACTACCCACTCCATATTGCGGAAGGACATTTTTCTAGTTGTTTGCTCCTTTGCTATAACCTTTCCACCTCAAATAGTTTGCAAGACACGAAGGTCAGCAAGACGGGTTTTTTTTTTTATTATTAGGGTCGCTTTTATTGCCACGCTTATGTCACAGATACGACAATGGCATACTGTTTCCTTTTGGAGGAACCGGCGGAAGATAACCGAAAGTGGCACACATACACCATAGCCACACTTCTTATGCGCGATAGCCAATCCGCTCAGATGCCGCTCGAGGATCTCCAGAAACGAGTCGACGTTTTCACCACTGACACGCTGGAGGGTTCATTCAAGAGGAGAACAGGTAAGTGTCTCGCGATCAGCTCGGCGTGCGTTGGGTAGGTTGCGGCAAACACATTTTTGAGGATTTTAGTTTTTTCGTGGCCATTGGTAGTAGCAGTAGTACATTTTTGAACATACTTATGGGAAGCGCTGAAGGCGTCAGCCTGGGCAACACTGCTCTCCTATCGAGCATCCTCTGCAGCTTTTTCTGCAACGCAGGCGACTATCTTGTTTCGACAATCGAACAAAGATCAAGAGACGATCGAGATGAAAACTCAAGATTAGTTTTTAATGACTCACCCCAGCTAGCTGCTTATCGGGGGTTGTACCTTTTACGCTCATAGCTTTTCGCGTGGAGGCAGAACTGTTTAGGGGAATTCAATGCTTACGAAGAAACTGCTCAGCGATGACAAAAGAAGATTGGTGCTTGCTACAGGTGATAAGAGGGTTGGCGAGCATTTACTTCAACGTCTTGAGCAACTTTAATATTATTAAATGTTCAGAGGGAGGATACCGTCTCGATTAGAGAAATCCTGACTAGGTGGACCAGTTCAAGCCTGGACCTAATGCCGTAAGCTATACCTCGAGCAGGCCGTGTACACGTCTTTACATCACAGATGTACCTTCTGCTATACATAAGTGCCAACCAAAGACCATGTATCAACACCTTAACAATCTTAAGCATAAAAACCTTATTGTAGAGCCTATAATTACAGAGAGTCTTCGGGCATTGCCTACTTTACCGTAAAGAGTCGTCCGTACTGTTTCATTTGTATGCGCTGTAGATGTCGTTCCCCTATAATGAACTCGAAGAGTTACTAGACTCCAACGGCTGCCGGCAGGACCTGTTTGTCGCCCTGGATCGTCCTCTCTTAAATTGATTTTTGTAATGCGCAGATCGTTATTCTTGCATATATCTATATATTTCACACAGACGATGGATTAGATACTATTGGTATAATATATATATATATATTTTTTTTTTGGATATATATATGTATATATATATATATATATATATATATATATATTAAGAATACAAATGGAACGTTGCCATATAGTCATTTTACATGCCCTTAATCTTGACATTCCCGTCGAAAAATCATAATAACTCCGCAACCACAGCTCGCATTTACATTTATTTACTAAAATGAGCGCTTGATTCGAATCACTCTGTAGGACGCGGCCATCCGTGTAGCAGTCACGTGCAACCTGTACTTTGTTGTGGTGTTTATCAGCGCTTCTAGAAATTATAAACATGTTTTTTATTTTATATAGATATTTGTGTAGCTTCTCGTTTTCTTGCGTTTTTATTTTCAGATGCACTTTTTCGTATAAGGATAGCCTCGTGCGTACGTGCCTGTATGAGATAAACGCGGACAGTTCGCGCTGATGATCGTAAGGGTCCTCCTTACCAACCAGCGACCGAAGTACAGATTCTGTCCTGCGATGCCAAGCGTGACTAGCGTTGCCGGTCACGCTTGGTCACACGTCACACCGCCGAGTGTGACGTGTTTTGCAATTACGACTCCAGCACGACAGCTCCTAACGAGAGAACACCCACTCAAACGCAACCAGCATATTCGTAGGACTTAACAGAGAGACAGAGGGAGGTATTAGGAACTCCCATGCGTGTATTCGCCATCGTACACGAGCCACCATGGCAAGATGATGTGTCGCGAACAACAATGAACATTTGGCGTCTAACGGGGGTTGCCACCGCCGCCGACAGCGGTAACTGCCGAACTGTCGGTACTCAGCGTGATGCTGCCGCTTGTAGTACTTACTAATAGTACATCACCAACTCGAACATTTAGTCTGAATCAGCTTGCATATGGCTCGAAGTTCGCACTCGGAGCCATGTTCATTATCTTTTGCGCTTTACCACCAGTCAGCGCGGGGGGGGGGGGGGGGGCATTTTCCTTCCCAAGGCTAGAAAGTGAGAAGCAAGGGGAGGGACAAGTCCCAAGAAAAGAAGTCCAAGAATACGACGACGACGACGACAAGAACAACATGAGCGACGGCGCTAACGATGGAAGCATGCCGCGTCGAATAGCAGAGTAGGTAACGCGGCGGATTCATATTTCGAACCCTGTCGTCAGCAAGACAGCCAGTAGCTACCAAGCTAATTAATACGAGTCCTTCTGAGACTATGAGACGAGCCCTTCCTGGGTCCTGGGTCCTGAGTCCTGGCTGGCTGAGCTGAGCTGGGCTGGGCTGGGGTAAGCAACACGACGAACGCAATAGAGGTGGAAAAGCACGAAAACTCTATGCGACCATTCGCTATACTTCCATCTCATTCTCTGTCTAGCGCTCTCTATTTTATTCTTTGTTTCTCTCTCTCTCTCTTTCTTTCTCGTTCGGTATCTTTATATGTGGAGTCAACACGCGTCAGAGTGAATTTCCCATCTTACCAAGTCGTCTCAAGTTCTCGAACCGAATCCGCACTTTTCTCCTTCCGCCCGACCTCTCCTTCCCTAACTGCTCTAGCGTTCATGCTGCTCTCTAGCCTCTAGGCAGGCAGCAGAGCCCAAGGCCAGCCTTCGCGCTCAGGGGCTCATCGTCATCGTCATCACAAACACTATCACCACCACCAGCCACTACTAAACCACCCCTGGCATCATCGTTATTAAATGGGCGGCTGCTCAAAAAGCCGAAGACGAAGGCCTGGCTCTTATGGCTCTATTAATATGAAGCAGCAGAGCGACAGAGAAACAGAATGGAAAGCAAAAGTGGATAAAAAGACAGACGAGCGCAGTCTTCATTTGGGCCTGAATTAAGAAGCCGTAATCACACCTCAGCGCTACCACATCATGTGCACGTTGTCGGAGGATTTTCATCGGCAAAAATTGTGTATGGAGATAGATAGACGGCAAACTTGTGCTCGAACAGCGTTTTGCCAATGTGAGGCTTTTCATTGCTGCTAACGATTTTTCGGTGGGTAGTTATTTGTTAATCTGCCCATCTGTGAGTATCAGAGATGTGCGTGTATGTGATTGTATCGTTTATTAGGACATTATGCTTTACAATATGCCAGATGTGATATGTTAATAATTTGCTAGACACCAATTTATTCACATATTGGGGTCAACGAGACACCAGTTTTTTTAACAGTAAGATAACTTTTCTAGGAATAGATACTTCATTTATTGGCATACAGAAGTTATGACTGTGTCGCTACACTGCCTGCCTCGGCCAGCGTGGCAGAAAAGAGATCACTTAGAAGCATGGTTGGTGCACGTGTGCATGGTGGATGGCGACCTCGCAGGTAACAATGGTATGTAGTCATTGTAGTCCATGTATACAACTGATAAGTCTACCTGTATTCTTTATTTGTTTTTCCCTCGTTAAAACCGTACAGAAGATGAGACGAAAACTATTTGTTTGCAACTTGTCCTGCTATTTGCTCTTTAAAATTTTAGCTTGATGATACAGCATCTTATACACTTACCTATTTCTGATACTTGCTTAGTATCGTTAACGTACGTCGTGTGACGTATTCATTTTAGCTAAATAAGTATTATTATTATTATTATTATTATTATGGCTAGTACGGCACCTGCATAGCGAGTGTCTGAAAGCTGCAATTATGCATACATGTATAAATTAATATAACATATTATTGATTTTATTAAGTGAGATTCTACACGACAGTGTAGAACTTAGCATTTGGCAACGCAACTTCAAAGGAAACTTTGCTATGTGCAGGTTATGTGCACAACAAAACGATGAACTCGCCCAATGCGAGAGCTGTTTAGTCCATTTCTAGCGGGGTAGGAGGTTAAGCATCTCGTCGAGGCATCAGCGGAGCGAACGCAACTAAACTGTCAACCACTGCTGACCTGAGTTAATTGAGCCACTTTGTGTGCTGTCGTTATCGAAGGCTCCGTGCTCCGTGTGCTCCAGCCGGATCTGTTCGAACTAACAAGGATGAAGATTTAGCATCGCTGCTTGCCGATTAATCGTGCCAACATTGTTGTTGGCAGGATATGCACTGTGGCGCGAATGCTGTTTTCAGTGCCTGCCAATGCAAATACTTTAGCAGCAGCCGCAATCTTTCGTTGACACAACAGCTCTTATCGGGCTCGAACAGCGTCTGTCGATCGATGTCAGATAGTGGTGGCGGTGGTAACCGTAACAAAAAACACAAAAAAAAACACTAAACAACCTCTGACGACGTAGACGATAGCAATAACAACCAAAAAAGACAACCGCAGCAGCAACAGTAACAAGACAAACAGCAACAATCATAACAACAACATTAATAACAATGTTATTACGACCACAACAGTAACAATAACAATAATAATAGTAATGACGACGACGACGACCACGACGTTATCAACGACAGGTGCTGCTGCCGCTGCTGCTTCTGCTTGCCTGGCGGTTGTTCTGACGTTCTTGGTACATACGCGTCAGCGAGTGCAATTACTTAAGGACCTTGGTGTGACGAACACGCCAGCTGAGAGCTGATAGCCGGGGGTCACAATAGACGATGGCCCGCCTCGCACCCTATCGGCGTGTTTGTTCTAGTGCGTGTTGAGCTGTCCACCCTCCAATCCTCTCTCTGCCCTGACGTGCTACCACTCCCCCTTTGGACAAATAGGTCTGGCGAGAGACCACCTGTTGTCATCATTGGCTGTCTAGCCGACAAATCGACAAGAGGTAGAGCAGAAACACAGCGAAACTAATCAGAGACACGAAGGCTGAAGCAGACTACTGGCTGGCTAGGCTCAGTGCCGGCTCAGCCAATGAGCACTCGAGGCGCATTATCGACGAACACACGTTCAAACAGTGTGAAAAACCAACCGAAACCGTCACGTCGAGCTTGTCGCGTGATTTCTGCCAACACAGCTCAAAGATGCGACTATGCGACAGCTTTTGTTGCGATGCCATCAAGGAGTGCAATAATAGAAAAAAACGACAGAACAGCGCAACTTGACGTTGCCCACCCATTGCCAACTATGTGTTAGCTACCTGTTTAGTCTCGTAATGTCATGGTGTGGCAGTGTTGTCTTGTTTATGGCAGAATTAGTAGTAGTAGGATATAGTTGTCAGAGCAAGACGCAAGTCGAACGCCACGAGTCTCCGCCGAGAAGACGGAACCCCTACCCCGCTATCGTACTGGACGACCAAAACGCTTCCCCGTCCGTGGAGGGTCATCTTGGAGACCCATAGGACAGGATGATATTGCAACACGGAACCAATTTTAACATGACTGCAGGGATGTCACAGGGTTCCATCCCTGGCCCCCTGCCACAGAATATAATATACGACGATGTGTTAAGTTCCACCCGGGATGGAACCTTCTAGCCTATGCCGATGATCTCGTTCTTCCGGACACCGAATTTGTTACAGAGCCGTGCGAATGAAGGACTTGTCGTTGGTGACTGTGAGAGGCGTCTGCTTCGACTGCCGCTGCGGTTTCTGTTCTCGGTGTCTCTGCTGTCTCGGGCACTGTTGTTACTGTTGGTTTTGCTTAACAACAGTACGGGTGACGGTGAACGCATACGAGAACTCGTATGAGACGTTCGAACCAATTTTGAGCTTGGCGGGAACATTTCAAACCAGTTAAAGTCAATTCAAGTGCTTCTTTATTGTTTTCAAAGGGTAGATTAGTATATACATAGTTATTCACACAAATCCTGTATTCAATATATACAATGCACAATGTAAAATACATAAAGAACAATTTACCATATAATAGGGCGTAATAGTACCATTGCGTGATATATGTAGTAGTAAATTTATAATATTATATCACTAGTTCATGGTTCTCAACATTCTCGCCATGCGCCACGCAAACATTTTGTTGATTCGGTCAGATCGTGCAACAATTTTTGATAATATGGTTTGAGTACTGCGCAGATTGTTGTTGCGAATATTAAAAAAAGATGGGAAGTCTAGTCGACTGAGAGATTTGTGCGTACATTTTAAAATCTGCTCTCGAGTGTCGTTCTGATATAGGTAGTAAGTCGAGACGGCTACGCTCTACCTTACATCTCAAAGCAACGCGTCGAAGGAATTTAGACTGAACTTTTTCAATTGCATCAATATGTTTCTTCAAATACGGCCGCCAGACTTCACAGCTATAGATGAATTTGGGAACTACAAGGCTATTATGAAGGCGAATGTAGGACATTGGAGATTCGATAATAACACAACGAAATATATTACATATAAGACTAGCAGATTGAATTGTTTGCGTGATGTGAATGCTAAATCCAGCTCCGGTGTCACCGTTACCCCAAGATCGCGAACGCTGTTTACTCATGGTAACTTTTGTCCATCAGGTGTGTAAACGGAGTCCTCCTTCAGACACACAATGGCGCAGTTGGGCACCGAAATTATCATATCATTTTTGGCGCACCAATCGGAGATGGAGTCAATTGCTCTCTGTAATATTGCCCCCTCGGCCTTTGTGCCGGATGGCCCATAAAGTTTAAATCATCTGGGTAGAGTTTGGGCTTAAAGGTTTTAGGTATAACATTTTTAAGATCTAAATGTGTAAATTATTCTTTCACATTAAACGACTTTTTATGTTAGCACTTTGGAGTGAACAATTGTCTCCGCGTTAACGTGTGGTTACGGGTTATCTAACCCGGGATTAGCCCAGTTCAACAATGTGCCCCGAAAAGATGCTGCGTTTCCTCGTTGGATGTCAAGCGACAGTCTCTGATGCAAAAATTCCGATGCTCTTGAGTCTCCCGTGAAGAGGTTAAGGCTTCTACCCACGCGTTAAATCAACTTCAATGTAAGCGGGGCCTGGTCCTCCCATTGTTTCAAAGGCCAACGGACAAAATTGGTGCGGATAACTAACGCCTGAGTATTTTCTATATTTGTTAGCCTCTGCTAACCTAGACGCATGACCTGCCTGGTCCGCACCTGCACCGACCATCGAAGGGGCTAATGAGTCGGTTACAGTTGCGTCCCAAACAAGCATGCGACCACGCTCAAAGGAGGTTAGAGTAAGACCGTCAGGCCTTTTCCCGTCATCTCTGGATAGACCCGGAGATTCTAGTACGCACGGAAAGCCAGCAGATCTTAGTGCTCGACCGAAAGTGTCATTTAATGCCGAGTGGCGTGCTCTTCGGCCTGCACTTAAGGCGCATGATAAGCCATGATGCGCCAAGCGTCTACAAGGTAGCCACAACGACATCGGTGAGGGGACAACTAGGTCGACACCAAGACGCAATCCTGTGCTGATGCGCGTCGTCTCATCATCCAAAAGCGTCCCTATTCGTGGACAGGGTAGGGCATGTAACCAGGCTCCAGCCCCTTGACTACTTACGGCTCGAAGCCTGGCTTTGTCAGCCACGGTGGGGGCTCTATCGATCAGGCTTGTTATTCGCTTTTCTTGCAGAGGGTCTGTCCAACTGCTCTGTTTAGTTCTTTCATCGGGAGGGGAGTCAAACAAAGACAACAATCTGTCGGCTAGCTTTTGTAGCTCAGCGTTATAAGCTTCCCATCCATCCTTATCCAATAAAGCCCTAACCCTCTCCGAAGCCTGAGTCAATGATGTCACGATCGCGGGTCCAGCCATCATAACCGCGTCCGGCATACCTAAGCCGCCTAGAATCGGAAGCATTACCTGATCCCTTGCCACAGCGGTAAAGCTGAAGATTTAGTATCTCCTCTAAAATATCTAGGCTAAGATCATTAAAAGGCTGTAAAAGTTCAGGCGACGAGGATAAATTGCAACCTCTAACCAGGTGTGTTAACTTCGTGGCTGAAAAGCAAGATCTAAGAAGAAACATACCGCAGTGGGCCCCCAATTGGGATAGCCTGCCTGTGGCGAAGTTCAGTTTGTCTTTCCGGGCGGCTAGTGCTTTTGGTACCCCATCCGGCAGCAAGGGCACACCTAACAGCTCCAGGTCAGCCTTGTCAACAACGCGGCATCCAAGGAGTAGGCTAGAGAGGTCCGTTAAATCTAATGGTTCGATTCCGTTATGATCCGTAACATAGACTTCACATTTGCCCGGGTTCAGATTCAGGCCACTAATCACACCAAAGTCAATGACTTTTCGAATATCGTCTAGTACTGTCGGGAGGTCTCCGCCTAGAACGCCGTCATCCAAGTACCAGGCATTAAGAGGAGATCGTAGTGTATCCACCATATCCTTGATACACAGACAGAATAGTGGAGGACCTAGGGGATCGCCTTGCTGAAGACCTGTTTGCGATAGCATCGTGTTATGGGGCATGACCAGATGTGATGACTGAACGTAAGCCAGATTCGTCTGGTGAAACAGTAAGGGAACCCACGACTTGACGGATTGGAGTAGATGGTTCTCGTCGAACGCTATTAAAAGCGTTTCGGAAATCCAGTTTGACCATCACCGTCGATACTTTGCGCGATTGCAGAAATGTCCGGGCACAGTGTACTGCTACCTCTGTACCGCCAGGGGTAGCGAATCCTAGCTGGTTATCGCCAAGAGCTGCTAAAACAGCACCCTTAATATCTTGACAGCTGATTTTGGCTGCCAATCCGCGAACGACCGAGGAACAGGCGATAGGGCGTAATGATCCATCCTTCTTCTTTAGTGCAAACATCCGTGCTCCGAAGATAAGTGGTAGTAAACAGGAAGGGGGCGAGCCCCATCTGAGCACATCAACTACTTTGGCAATGGCGTCAGCTAATCGCTCAGCCGTGCTGCCCAGTGCACCAAGACAGTAGGTCCTGAAGTAGACGGGGTCTCATAAAATCCAGGCCGGCTGCTGAACTCCGACTAAAGGTCTTCATGGCGTTCAGTATCTCGTTGCGCGAGGTTGAAGATGGCAGTGTAACCGCCGGGGGCGTGGGCATGGTTAGATCCCGAGGAGCCTGTGGTTGTTTGGAGTGGAGTGCTTCCGTATTTTCGTTCACTGGCGCTAGAATATCCTCGGAGCTCACCAATCTAGCTGCACCTGAGATATCGCCTTCCGACAGCTTGACTCTCACCCGTCTGCAGAGGTTATCGTCGAGGTAAGCCTTCGATCCCGAACCCTCGTGCGTCAGGTCCCTAAGCCTTTTTCCCGCTGAAAATTCGCGTAAGTTCTTCCTAATCACGACAGACAGGGACCGGGCGTCCTTTTCCGCTCGATGAAGTCGCAGCACGACCGGAGCAAAGGAGAACAAAGAGTACCAGGCGGAGAAGTCGTTGTACTTGCCGACGTTTGAGAAGACGTTAGTAAGTTCCTCTGCAACAGTAGGCCTTACAGATTTTGGTAAAATGCGTAGCAGTTTGGCTTGTCGCATGTTTGCCTGAATGTCGACGAGTAGAGTGGATATATCAATTTCTTCCGTCGAGGGCCCGATGGGCTGTGAACGGCCTGTTGGCGGCGTCAGCATGCCTGGCTGATATGTGTCTGGCAAGACCCCTTTTCGTGAAGACACCTTTGCAAACCGGGCATGTAGCCCTGTTGGAGGTATCCAAGAATGGAGATGTTTGTGCGGCCTCAGTTCCGCTTGGGTTATTAGTATCTGGCATTATGATGTAAAGGCTTTAAGCTTATCTGCGAGTGGAAGCAGAGCCAATAAAGGTTTTAAAGCTTCCGCGATTGTTCTCAAAGTTGATGCCAGATCAGGGCTGACACCCTCTAACATCCGAGCGACGTCTGTTAAGGCGCCCCCAACATCTCTGCGAGACGTCTTGTTACGGGTGTGTCTCTTCGTGCTGAGTTTAGCGGTATACCGCGGCCGAGCTTGACGACTTCTGTATGTGTTGGTTCGCTTCCGTTTGGGCCTCGGTAGCGGTCGCGGATTGGGGAGAAGCAGCTGCGGTGAGGAGCTTTCCTGTGTGGTAGAAATGCCCCTAAGGACAGCAGCGTACGAAGCCTTATCTTTGCCGGAACCACCATGTTGCACGTCCTCCACGACAGCAGCTGTGGCATCAGGTCCCTCGGTGATCGATGCAGACGGATGCGATTAACTTGTTGTAGAACTCTCGCCTCCATGATGATCCTGTTCCGCTCGCGGAGGTAGGCCACACGCGGACAGGAAGGCGATCCGGCCACGTGGGGACCACTACAATTAACACACCTTGACTGTTTCGTGCAAGTTGAAGCGAGGTGATCCTCCGCATTTTTTGCAGGCCTTGCGATAGGTGCACCTGTCCGCTAGATGTCCCACTTGTTGGCAATTGTAGCATAATTTCGGTTGATCGGGCTCAAGAACGACGGAGTGGGTTTTGTATCCCAGGAAGGCAGACACCGGCGGTTGACGGTCAAAGGTCAAGATCACCTTGCTAAGTGGGGTCTTGCCAGTGTGACCTGTCCGGAATAAACGTCGAACGTGCACCACACCATAATTTGCTAGTTCTTGGCATATCTCGTCGTCTGTGAACGCAACATCGACGTCTTGAATTCTCGCCTTGAATGACGTTAGAGCTGGACAGGTTACCGTGACGGGTATCGATCCTATTGCAGAAAGCTGCGTCAGTTTTCTAGCCGCGTCCTCTGTGTTGACCCATACAGAAATGGCGGCCTTACTGCTTAATATCTTGCAGTCAGGGCAATTAGATCTAAATTGAATATACAGAATAATAATAAACTAGACATGACTCCTGAGGCACGCCCGAGGGACGCACCCCATACCGACTAAAACTGTCGCTAACCCGCACACAAAACCTCCGATTCCTTAGATAACTTGACATTCAAAAAATAGTGTGCTTGTTTATACTTGGTTCAATTAATTCTGTGAAAGTTGAAATCGTTTATACTGTCAAATGCTTTAGAAAAATCAAAGTGAATACAATCAAACGCTTTCTTTGTGTCAATATAAATGGCCCAATCTTGGACCATTTCAACTAGTTGCGTGGCGGTGGATTTGCCCTTAGTAGCCATGTTACTGCTCGTCAAGCACTTCCTCAGACTGCATGAAGTGAAATATATGATCCACAAGTAATTTTTTAAATAGGACACACGCTATTGATGATTGTGCCAAAAGTCAATAGTTATCAACATTCGACTTGGATCTCTTTTTATGTACAGGCGCAATTACGGACTGTCTGAAACAATCAGGCACAACACCATCTTCGTAGGACTTAGCATAAATAAACGAGAGTGGCTCAGTTATAACATGCGCCGCTTTTTTATAATATAGTGGAGGTATACAGTCTGGGGTGAGGCTACATTTAGATGGAAGTTGATTTATTTTCTTTAACATATTATATTCCAACACAAATATTTACGGACACCTTGGTGACGTTAGCGAGGAGAAAATAAGTGCTTTCGTTGGACCTGCTTGGGCCATGTAGACAGAGGAAAATTATTTTTTAAAGACATCTGCTTTGGAGCTGTCATCATTAATAACCGCATTACTTGGTTTTAGTGCCATTATGTCCTCTTTTCCTTTAAATGCTTATTAGTATACCTAAAAAACGACTTAGAATCTTTAAAATCGAGATTGGATTCTTTCAATACCCGAAGTCTTCTGCTTGTCTTACGCAGTTTGGTCACATACCGCAGACTTGCGTCATTTTCAATAAGTGATTTAGACTAGAAATATACTCACGAAATCTAGTGTTATTTTTAGATTTGCCGGTGCGTTTGGGAATAAATTCCTCGATCACAGCGTGTATCTGATAAACAAAACAATCATACATATCATCTACGGTATCACAGTTTAAGACTATATGTCTCCATGGTACAATTGTCAGTTTTCCTATGATTTGGTCGTAATCACCCTTAAATAAATTATACCCTCCCTTTTCAATAGGAGGATATTCGGAATCAAATAAAAGATTAAAAGACATTGCGTTATGGTCCGAGGGCATCGGGGATTTAAAAACAGATATATCTTCTATTATGCCTGGATCAGCCGTAAGTACCAAATCAGTCAATGTTCCTTTGGGGTCTTCGTTTGGTGTAAAAGTTGAGCTTATTCGACTTTCAACCGTCTGTATGAATAGACGAATCACTTAAGTTTATACTATATTCTGGCCCAGCATTTTCGAGTAAGTCTTCTTGCATCCCCTGGTGGACGCGTAATTTCAGTCACTTGCTGATATAAGCCGTTTGTTATACAAGCATTTGTAAAAGTAGCCTCCATGGTTTGAGAATCTAAAAGAGATACACTTTTCCAGTCAATTCTTGCAATGTTATTTTTGATGTCTTACATTTGAGCTACCGCTGATGCCTTGTGCCACTTTGTTCTGTGCCACCTGCTGTTTCGCCTTGTTCTCCACTCCCGATGTGCTTACATTGTTCCCGGTGGGACGGGGACGAAGAACTCCGACACTCGGATTGTAGTTGCCACCGCAAGGCGGCTAATCCGCTGCAGGATCTCAAACCTTGCTTTGGCGGGTGCCTTCCAGTTCCGGACATCCAGGACACCGAACGGGCTTGTTTGCCACTACATCGGTGCGCGGTGATGAGCCCTTAACATGGGCTACACCCACAAGACAGGTAAGACACTGGGTCTACCCACACGAGCTCTTTATTATAGAGAGCTACATACAAAACACAGCGCACTGCGCCGCCTTCTTGTTTTTTTTTAAATAATTTGATTACCTCTTTTGCAAAAAAAAAATTTCTTTGGTTTCAAAGGTTTTTAAATAAAGATCGGAAAACCGAGGCTGTTGCAAAGGAGATTCGCGAGCGGTTGACGACGTACTCTATTGCGGCGATCACCACTTGGAGTTTATAAACTCAATGTGTTTTAGGCCTTAGGGCCTATTTGATATGAGCAGTAGAAAATCTGTTGCTTATATCAAGAATGTTGTAAGGACGATACCGGTTTCCTCTGTAGAAAAGTCGACAATGTACGAACGACTTACAGATTACAAAATGGAGTGGAGCTCCATGGTTAGAGCGTGTCTCCAGCTGACGTCGTCATAGCTTACGTTCTGGATTGAAGAGGGGTCACCTAATTTTTCACGAACATTTTACGCTACTGAACCCATGTTTCATACTGTATAAGGGCCAACAGTCTTCCTGTTTACAAACACACGGAGCTGCGTACGCAGAACTGGTTCTGAATTACCGACTTCGAGCTTAATCATGTTGGAAAATACGATAAACTTGTAAGGAAGTCTGGGTTTGCTGTACAGTTTCAATTCAATTATATTTTACACTAAAGGTAGTTTCAATGGGTATTCACTATCACAAAAACTTCTAAACAGCATTGGGTGCCTTTGTTAGAGCGCCGAACACTAAACGAAGTAGTCCACACGTACAGCTTCCTCACTCCGCACAACAACTATAAGTAAACATACATGGATTATAACTATTCAATTCGAGCGGGGTACCACTAAAATTACAACAATTCAAAGTCAAAAATATACTGATCACCTAGATCGTAGATATACCTATCTATCACGTAGATATACCTATATATTACGTAGATATACCTAGATCACCTAGATATATGTGTGACAGCTAATGTTCTTTAACGCAGGTCCAGGTTTCAGGAAGGGGGCATACAAGTGTGTGTTGAGTAGACTTTAAGGCTACTGGGAGCACTGCAAAGGTTGTCACATGCCTAGCTGATGTCCGACTAAGCGTACGAAACTGGGGAAATGTCATTTCTGTGGGTACAATACCTCACTACAAATTTTTATGCTGACATATAGGCCCGCAGCCTGTTTACTTTTTCCATCGTGATCATCGTGAGCTAGATCGATCGAACACGACACGGACCGAATCCCTTCGCCCTAATGCCATATGTCGCGGCTCTGAGAGATAGCGCCTAAATCAAGCAACAACTGGCGCGAAAAAACAGCTCAGTAAGTATTGTGTAGGAAAGTAAAGTTACACCGACAATACAAAGGGTTCATTTGTCGCTTTTCTCTAGAGAACTGCGCCACATTTCAATATAAGATTACCTATGAAAATGAAGACATACTAAGACTTGGCGACTATGATACCACTATGGGCTACGCGGCATTTCTTCAGTCATCTATTGCTAAAGAGGGCTGATGAGGAAGGCTTGAAGCAGATTGTAGAAATGTTAGATTCGTAACGCTATGAGAGACTTCGTCATTATGAGTTAATTCACGTTAGCGTGCGACACGCCAATGCCAACATTGCCACGTAGCTCTGATGAATTGTTTTTGACTTTGTTCCTAAGGTAGCCAAGCAGGTGACGAAATCCAAAGCTTGCAGAGCAGTGCGTTTGCTATTGTAGTTCAAGTCTATTGACCAAATAATAGGTATTATATTTTGATACATTAGACGGTTCACAGAAACCGGATTGGAGCATTCAAGTAAATGATATGTTATGCACTGATGGCCGCAACATTGACAAGTGCATGATTCGTCAGCTTCATGGTGGCCAGGTCGAACAAAATTTTTTTGGTGAAATCTATGCATAGCGAATCGAAGAGTAAGATGACGATTTGCCATATTTGGATTCTTCCACGTATCCAAGGTGAGAGCAGGCGTCATAAAGAAGGTAAGTTTGCTATTACACGATGGAATGGCTATTGCGAAACTCGTTGCCACGAAGTTACAGCGCCAAGATCGAACCTGCGACTTATCAGCCATCTCCTATTCCGTTTCGTCGACAGTGTATGTATGCACATACGCGTTAATATATATACTTATATGTGCTTACGTACACTGTCGACAAAACAGTGTGAACTGAATATATATATATATATATATATATATAATGTTTGCATTACATTTGCACTGCTGCTGCAGGTGTTTCAATTGCTGCAGTGGCTGTGTCGCAGGCAGGCGGACGTGGTCTGACGCCGATGCTACAAGCCCACGACTACTACTGCTATAAGGCTATGTGTGGATTGGCTCATTCGTTTGCGGCCTAACCAGCAACCTGTGTCCAGGGTCGTCGGGCGGGCGTCCGGGATCGGGCTGGCCGCACATCGGCTGGCCCTATTTCCGCTGCTCTAGCTCGTTCTGATGCTGCGAGAGAGCGCTGCAACGGATATCTAGCTGCCTTTGAGGTTAGCGGTCTTTGTAGGATGTGGTACGATACCCGTGTGAGGTTGAGGGCAGCAAAGCAGAGAGAGAGAGAGAGATACAGTGAGAGAGAGAGGGGGGATGGGGTGCTCGGGGCCGACAGGGGGGAACAAGGAGAGACGAAGGCAATCAATAATCCAATAATATTTGGCGAACGCCATCCTTGCCTAGCCTTAGGCTGGGCGCCGGCCCATGGGCCGGGGCCGGAGCCGGGAGCTCGGGGACCCACCACACCAACGACTGACGGAGGTCCTGCCTGTCTGTCTGTCTGAACAAGCGGCCACTCACTGAGCGCGATGACGCTGTGGCAACCGTCAAGATTATATCTTGGACGAACGAAAGAACGAACAAATAGAGAACTTCGTTGTAGCAGAACCAGCAATTGTACCACTCTGTCCCGCTACAACTGCTACTGAAACGTACCAGTTGTAGGCGTGGTGCCGGTGATACACACAGCGACAGCGGCGGCAGAAGCAGCAGCAGTTGCAAAAGAAGTAGGTGTTGTAGCCAATGAAGCCGGCGAGAAAAGAAGGCATTGTGCTAGTTACAGCAGTAATTATGTTTGTAGTTACAGCAGTCACCTATCTAGCAAGTTTATCATCATTCGTCATAACGGTGGCGCTGGCGACAATGGCTTTTTCTTTGAATCTCGATATGTCCATGGGTCGAACGTTCGGTAGCCCTGCATGCGACGGCCCAACGATCCCATGTCGTTCGCTGCCTGCTGTTTGATTGACAGGATTAGGTATTTGGGAAGGGGGGGAAGTAAAGTGGCAAAGGGTGGGGGGCAATAGAGAGAAAGCTAGTAAAGGATAGCCATTTTAGTTGCTTACCAAAGTAAAGAAAATCACTTGATTTTTAGAAACCCCTTTAAAATGGCATGCGTTGTACTGGGCCCAAGTCTACGAGTCCTAGTATCAGAGTCGCCGGCCACCACTCCTTCATGCCGACTAATCGGCGCCGTGATGGTGTAAGTATAATGTTAGTATACAAAATGATAGATCATTTGGGCTTAGAAATATATATATATATACATACATCGCCTTCTCCGAGTCGGCATTCTGGGAAGTCAGTTTTACCAATGCGGTGTATGTATCGCTGAAAACAGCCGCCATGGGTAGGTAAGCGGCCGTGTTTAAGGCTGTATTATTTTTTGAGATCAAGCAGTATTGATTTTGTCCAATATCCAGGATTATGTCAGGGTTTCTTGATGCCAGTCCTTTAACTCTTAGGGCTCAGATCATTTATGTGGAACGGACCCGTATGACTGCTGTGGAAGCCGTGCGACTTGCTCGTGCTATGTTAAGCGCCATATGCCATTAGGTCTTGTTGAAGAGGCGGCGTGTTGTAGCTCTGGTAGTCGTACGCATCCATAAGGGTGCGGCGTATAGCATGATGCTGTCTTTTACTGATGCTAAAAAGCGGCGCCGAGAATCAATTGCTCCTCTGGTTCGTAGAAGGATTTTCCGTAGCTCTGCTGAAGCTTTTGGCCGCTTTTTTTTTGCTGCATAGCGCACATGAGGTGTTCCTGTAAGAGCCCTGTCTAGGATCACCCCAGGTACTTCACCATAGACGTAGATGTGACTGGATGACTTTCCAGGTGTAAATTTAGATTCTGTAAAGAACGCTTTAGACCATTTAGAAGAATTACTTTCGTTTTATGTGAAGCCAGTTTGAGACCTAGCATGCAGATGCGTTGTTATATATGTATATATATATACAAACGAATATAAGGCTTTGACTCGTAGTTCCTTTGTCGCCAATGGAAGGCGCAGTCGAAATTCGTAGACTACGACAACCTGATCGCTAGCCGTATTTATAACTTTTTCAGCTGTAGTAGGTGTGGGGTTATGATCCGGTGATCACATTTGATGGACAAAACAAGTAATGCAAGCAACACGGCGCACGCGCCGACGCAGTTACCGAACAACGTCACACCTGCAGATGTTACGCATCCGTCGGCCGATGGCAAGGCAGCAGACGACCCATGTAGCCCGGCGCCCAGGGCCTTGCACTGACGTTACAAATATCGTGCGAAAAACTCAACCAGATCTGAAACAACTCCGTTGCAAAAGCAACATTAAGAACAAGGACCACATAAGCGACAACGACAGCAAAATTGACTTAGTTACAAAGAGCACGAAGAAGATGGATTCATAACGCGATGATTGACTTCAAAATGAAGTCTAGGGCGACCATTTTTGCCAACGAAATCCGCGACGTCACGGCGGCATCCCTAGCGGCGGCTTAAACGGTACAGGTAACCGTCTGTCTCAGACTCGGATGGCACGCCGTGGCGAATTGATGGTAGAAGTAGACAACAACGAGCACGCGGCGGCTCTTTGGGAGTTCAAAACACTTGCAAGAACACCGGTTACCTCCCGCGTGACAAGGCCGTCTATTGCCATAAAGAAGAGCGTCTACCAAGTTCACCGCTCCATCTCCCCGAGCCTAGCATCTTTGAATCCCTGAAAGCCGTCGGTGTCACAGGGACAGTCTGAGGACAGTCTGGGAGGACGAGCTCGTGACCGTCGTTTGGGAGCCGTAGTGAGAACAAAACTCCGAGCATCCCCGGAGCAGGTATGTATCGGACTGACTATTCCCGCCGTGCTTGTCTACCAAACAGTATTTCCTGTCGCATCCTTGACGCCTGGGGCCGATTAGTTTTTTTTTCTCTGGATTCATTCGACGGATCCGGACAACGTGCCTTGCATTTAGCCCATGAATATGGTCAGCGGCGGCGAAAAGTTCCGCAATGTCAGATCTTACGGCGGTTTCATTAGGGATACCAATTCAATTAAACATTTATTCACCTTTGCTAGGTAGTATAAACAGAACGGTTTCATTAGAATCGGGGTTAAGGTGACTCCTCCGCAGAACACTCGAGCAGCGACATATGTCGTTCGTCCTTCGGCGGCTGCGGCTGTGTTCCGGCTTTAGCCATCAAAGCTCTTAGGGCTATAATCACGGCGCGAGTGGTGGAGACGGCCACCGCTCAGGTAGGAACAATGGTGACCGGAATCATCTCACAGCGCTGTACGAACGTGACCTTACAGATCATTCGACGTACCATTACCGATGCCGCCCACACCCACCCACACATCGCTATTTACTTAGCCTTAGGGGTAACCCCCTGCTCGAACACACCTTTACCTGGGCAGCACCCCTGACGAAGTTATGTTTTAGCTAAAGAGCTTCCGCAAGGAGTAGCTGTAGGTTTGGGCGGTATTACGCATGCTTACTTAACTCACTTTCTCCAGTTCCTCGACCGTGTCTCCTCTGCGCCCTGCAAAGATCCGCGACATGATCGCCGCCGAGAGGGCGCATGAGGACACCCGAAACGCGCTACTCAAAGCATGCCTAACCGTCCAGACAAAAATGGCAGGTGGCTTGAAACATATCGCTAAGGGTACACTATTAAACGGTTAGCAATGAAGCATGCTCTTAAGTGTTTTCAACGCTGACTCGGACAACAGACATGACGTCGTGGTTTAAGATACGGCATGAAGTCAAGAACCGAGGCCGCCGCTGTCCACGCTAGGCACAGCTTTATTATTCTTTAAGAGCAAGCTGTAAGACTGATGGACGCACATCAAGACTGGAAAGCGGTTGTTAGCTGAACGTCCGCCCGGATCACAATTTCGACACTGTACTGTTAAACCCTGAGTTTCAGACCATAGGCAGCCTCCACCTAGATCTTGATATTTTTGCTCCTCAACAATTTTTTGTGGTACGAACATAGTTGATGTGAAGAATCACTATAAGCCGAGCTGCAAAGTGGCGACACCCATGAAGCAAACTTGCCGCAAAATTGTAAACGATGTGCTCGTTGGGGTTTTCAGGCATGCAGATCTTGCCGTGTGCGTCGAGTCGACACATCTTTGTAAAAGCAACATTAGATCAGACGGAATGGTTCGCAGTGTAGGCTGCGTTGCACTTAAAACGGAGCGGGACAGGACTCGTTATTAGGAAGCTTTGGGAAGCGTGCACATTATCTATCCGTTTATCGCTAAGGTATCAGGAGTGTGGGGAAGGAAGGCCATGGCGAAAGCGCGGACAATCTACCAGATCATCGACAACTCGAAGGATCGGAAGAGGAGGAAGGAGGATCTACAACATGCCTGAACGTCGCCGTAGATATTTAGCGCGGCAACGCGAAAACGATTCTTAACACGTCTCGAAGGGGAGAGGCCTAAAGTATTTAATGCATGTATAAAGAGTTATTTTTGTGCACTTACTGGCTGAAAATAACTTGATAACAAAGTAAATATGAATTATTGTTATTATTAGCTAACTATCGGTACTTCCGAAGAAGTTGATAGTAGCAGTAAATTAACTTGAAGACGTTAACAAAGATGACAGTGTTAATAGACTGAATTCGATTAATCAAAATGCCACGCGGTTGTTCTAAAATAGTAACAATTTGTTTTAATAATCTAACAAACGTTGACGTTGTCATCACTATCGATATCGCGGCGTTCTAGGTATAGCCAACTAAACGAAGATCTACGTTAGTGTACTTAGGCAGGTTAATATGCTGCAATCTCGGATCACTCTGATGTGGTGAGATGCTGTTTGGCGGGCCGAGATTAGCTCCGTAGCAGCAGCGGCGTCTACGAGCAACTCAGTCAAATCAGTTGAGCTGCGTCGGGGCGGCACTTCGGATGGGTGATAATGTGCTGCGCTTGTCGCCATGATAGATAGCCAAGTGTGGCTATGGGAAAATAGCAAGGAGGATGGAACGACGTAGCAAGCAACGATATCGGAGTTCCTGGGGACGTCTAGAGCCCGTGGTTTTGCGCCGACGGCGGTCGCCTGTGTCAGCAGAGGCACGGCGGCGGCGCTCACCAACACGCTCACCACAGCTGCGGACTGGTTGGTGGACACTGAGCGCACTTCAGCTTTGGCAAAGTTGGCAGCTAGGGTTCGTTCGTTCGCGTGGCGAGCGATGAATAGGAAGCGCCCTGCCCTGGTGGGCATGCTGAGTCGGGGGTAATCCAAACCCCGGGGGCGGCCAGCGGGGTCGGTCGGCCGAGCGCGGAATAACGACAGCGCTGAAGGAGACCACTCCGCGCTACAATGAAGACCCGCGCAGAAGAGGCGCAGGATAAGGGAGCAGGCTTGCGGACGTTCGGACGATGGACGACTGGCAATGCGACGAAGACACCGAACGAACACCGTTATGGGGCGTTGTGTGTTGTTACATCCTGCGCCAACCCCCCCCCCCCCTCCCCCGGTTGACTGGCTACACCTCACGTCGGTCGCTGCACACCGCTGACGACGACGACAACAACAGCCACGATGATATTAATAATGAGATAATTATCGGTTTCCACTCTTGCGGCGAGATGAAGCCGCTTGCGGCTCTGCTAGCCACACACACACACACCCAGAACGGTTGACCCGGAAGCCGTCGTAGTGCCTTGGTCGTGGCCTCTAAGCTAAGGTGATGATGACTCTACAACAGCAGGGCGACGGAGAGATACGACCGGCGAGGGGTCGATAGTGTTAAGCTGGAAAAGAGGCAAAGCGGTTCAGTTCCGTTATCAACTCTGGCTGTAGGCAGGCACAAGCCCGGCACTAGGTGCTGGTTGTTAGTTTTGCCCCCCTCCCCCCCCCCCCCACCCTACAAGTCAACAGTCAGCTACACATTCCGGCGAGATTGCTTCTCGGCGGCCATACACTGTGCTGTCCGCCTAGCCTCAAACGTAGCATATCTACAAAGTGTGCAACAGTATAGGAGATACTTTTTTTCACAGATGGTAGATGGTCGGTCAAAGCCAGCATTACTGTTAATTGTGTAGATCAGTTTTTCTAAGGTAACTTGGTCCTAGGTATACAAATTGAGAAACATCAGCAGCACTAACAAGACAACATTAGGAAAAATGTATTAATAACAAGGACGTATACTACAACATAAATAATAATAATAATCACCTGGTTCTTCGCAGACATTTTCATGTGTAGGTTTTTTCCACGGTGTATGTAGAGTGGTACATGGTTTAAGTTGGCAGAAGCGTTCGATGCCGCATAGAGCAAGACTCCGACCGCGTTTAGTATTAAAATTCCCCAAAATTAGTCAAGGGTAATTGGAATGTAGACAAAAGAGGGATAATTTACATAACTTTTCAAACTTTCAAAAACCAATAATGCGGCGCAGTAGGTGAAAGACTAATTAGGAGGCATGTCAGTCTAGCTTTTATGTAGGACCTGGCTAAATTGATTCCGCTCTTGGGTCTACCAATAGGTTTGTGTTAATTTTAACCGTACTTTATTATATATTCATATTAGTTTACAAAGTTCACAATATTGTATCCGACTTTATATATTCTATTTGGTATTCAGCCTGTTCACTTCACCTCATCTACACTATCATATTATACATCTTTCAAAGTAAAACATCTAGATTTTTATATAATAATAACTTATAACTACCGATTATATAGTGAATAAACGGAACAATGGTTATCTAGGATTAGCGCGACTTAATAATATGCCCTAACAGATACTGCATTCGTTCGTTGAATGTCGAGCGACAGCCGCAAACATTTAAATGCTCTCAAGTCCCTGTTAAAATGCTGAAACTTTTGCTCACTCACTGAATCAGCTTAAGTGTAACGTAGCCTAGGCCTCTCATTGTCCCGAACGCCAGCGAACAACACTGTTGCGGGTGACCAATGCCAGAGTACTTTCTGCATTTGTTATGAGTCGGTTATAGTTAGTTTCCAAACAAGCATGCGGTCACGCCAATGGGGGAATTAGAGCGAGACTGCCAGGTACCGGTGTATACCAAAGATACCGGTGGGGCAAAACTAGGTTGACAGAAAGGAATGAGACGACAGTCTGTCGGTCAGTCTCTGAAGTTTAACGCTAAAAACGTTCCTCTTATCCCTATACAATAATGGCCAAATTTTGTCCACAGCCTGAGTCAATGATGATACGATTGCGCGTCCTCCCATCATGACCGCGTTTGGTACCCTAGGCAGTCAAAAGAGACCAGAATTTACTGCGGTCAGTCTAAGATTTAGTATGACAGTTAAAATGTCTAAGCCAATACTATTAAATGGCTGTAACTCTGACGACGCGAACAAGTTGTAGCCTCTGAGTATGGATGCCAACCTCGTGGCTGAAAAGTAAGATCTAAAGAGAACCAGACTGCAGTGGCTTCCTAATTGTAGTAGTTGCCTCGATCTATATATCGCACATTTAACCGGGTCCAGAAAGAGGCCGCCAAAGCATTTTACCAAAGTTATTGACCTTGCGAATATCATCAAGTATGATTGGGAGCTGTTCGCACAGAACCCCGTCATACAGATACCAGACATTAACGGGGGACCGCAGTAAATCAATCAATTCATAATTACGCAAAGAATGAAGCGTAAGTCTCCGCGACAACATGGCCTTACGAGACATGGCCAGATATGATGGTTGACGACAGGCCAGTTTGTTTGGTAAAACAATGCGGACTTGACGGCTCTGAGTAAATGGCCATTCTGGATGCTATTGAAAGTGTTTCGAAAGTCCAATATGATCATCACCGTCGGCACTTCACGACTTTAAGAAGCACGGAGACAGTGAACTGCAACCTCTGTATCGTGATTATCGAGCTTGGCCAATCGGCGAAAGACTAAACGAACAGGCGATCTTTTTCGAGTGCAAACAGCCCCGCCCTAAAGATAAGTGATAAAATACAAGACGGGGGAGAGCCTCATCTAAGCACATCAACTACTTTAGCAATGGCGTCAGCTAGTCATCCGGCCGTGCGACTCAGTGTACCAGACATTAGATGCTGGAATATGGGGAGTCTCATAAAATCCAGATCGGGAGCTGAGTCTTTGCCGGTGGGCGGTAACCCTTCTTCAGCATCGATTTCGCTTTGCTCTAGAGCGGCTCAGGAACTGTGCGGCTACCGCGGTGGCGGTATTGGTGGTGGTATACCCAACAACGCAGCTACGGCGAAATCAATTGGGCTCATCGTCATGCGACTGCAGGACGACGTACTCGACCGCTTCTGCCAGACAAAAGGGGGCTTTCGCGGCTAAACCGATACTTCCCCCTGCGTGCAGTTCTCCGTGCTTCGAAAAAAACGCTGCTTTGCATGTCAACGAATCGTTCATTCTTCTATTAGAAGCCCAACTTCTGAAGCACATAAAAGCAATAGGAGAGTAGGTGGCGTAGATTAGTCTGCATGCGTGGTCGTCACCGTGGATATATTTTCCCCAAAAAACGATTTATTCCTATAATCGATTTCTTGTTAAACAGGTAGTTGCTATATTGGCAGCGACAACAGCTGATATACGTATCAGTGATTAACCGATTTGAATGACGACTAGACGCAAAGTTGCCCACAAAGGACGCAGCCTAAATTTTGTAATGTATCTTCATATGTGTCGTCGTTCACAATGAACCTCTAAGTCTGTGGTTCGGTGAATGAAGGCAGATGAAGAGTGTATGTAAATATCTCACAAGGTCCCTAACTGGGTGAGGAAATAAACGAGGTCCGACTCAGTGCGCTGTTAGTGTACTGATGCGTATCTGCTTTCGGGTAATAGCAAAATCAGTTTAGCCTGCCTGGTACAATCGACCCCGAGTTTTAGGCGCAGTCAGCTAGAGAGTAAGCTCACATTGACAGATCTAAGATAAATGATTTAGCCAAAAAATAAATACAGTGGCTAGGAACTATTTCTATCCTGAATTCAACAATGCTATTCGGTGTGAAATAAGTACCAAACAGGGCATCGAAAAAAGATTAAATCGATGCTTTCAGATTCTTTGCAAAAACCACAGCGAAGTGGTTTTTAAAGAAGCATGCAATAGATGCAGCCTGCAAGGTATTATAGAAACTCTGCTCTGATGGCAGAATAGAGTGCGTAGAGCGTTTCCAACTATCTGGTTCAACGGGATAAAAATAACCAAGCATAGGTGTCACTATCAGTTCCACGGAACGTAACTATGCACCCTTCGGTCGGGCATTTGCGTTACATCATTATACGAATATGCTAACGATAAGTTATAGCGGTGCTTGATTATTTGTATGGCCATGCCGTTATTCACAAAATACATATTCCAATGAACCACGGACGATGGCCCCGGTATCAAACGGAGCTCCTAGCCTTTGTGTAATATATATATATATATATATATGATGTATGCTTGATGTATAGTGATCATAACCATGGAAAGCACGCTTGTTAAGCAGCATCAGTTAATTTAAAAACCTCTGCTTTGACTTGGCTTTAGCGATTCTTCAACAATCTGATACATCCCTCTATCTATCAGACGTCGGTCGCAACTCGCTGCACAGCTACCATCTGCCCCTTTCGCAGTTCTCTTTTGCTCCTCATCTCGTTGGTCTGTCTTCTTTCCTCTCTGTCACTCACTTCCTTTTTTCCATCTCTCTTTGTGCTTGGCCCGCGCTCGTTGAACGTTCAATCCCTTCCGGATCCCCCCGGCTGCCTGATAGAGGCAGCAACGAGAAGAGCGGATAGCTGGCCAATTGTCTCTGGCCTCGGGGCCTGGAAACATTTGTCCCACTTTCCGCTCCGTCCTGCCAGGACTCTTTTCCCCGATGCCCCAGTCCCCCGACAGTTTGAGAACCAGCCCACTGCGCTTTGCCTCCTAGAAACAACCCTAGAGGCTCTATTGGCTCATTTATAAAAACACACCCGAGAGACCGTGGCGGCCGGCAAACGGACACGGCACCTAGGGTAGCTCACTCACCATCGGCCTGCTACTTGAACAAGAAGGACGGCCTATTCCCCCACTCTCTTTTCTTTCTCTCTCTCTCCAACACAATACCTCTTTTGTTTGGTCTCCCGCTGTCCTCGCGTTCCCGACTCGGGCCAAACGGACCGATGCTAAAGCACTAGAGTTACATACAGTCGTCCCCTACCAAGCCAAACCCCAACCTGTGTGTTTTCCCAAGCAGCTGTGTGAGAAGCTAGCTGGTGGGTTCGGGCACATGCGGGTTGCAAGGCATGGGAGAGGAGCTCAGGCAGACGGAAGGAAACACAGAGAGAGATAGAGAGAGAGAGAGCGAACAAGGCAAACAGAGAAACACGGAGGTCGGGTAGCCGCACGCAAGAAAGAGAGTGAGAAGAGAGAAAGTGCGACCAACCGGGAAAACGGAAGGGCAAAAACATAACATAACTGCACTTCAGCCCCCGTTGCTAGCTGGGCTTCGCCCCACAGCGGCATTAGCTTCTGCTAGTGCACTTGTCCTTCTTGGGCGGGCCCTAATCATGCCGCCGGGTAGCTGTAGTGGTGGTACAACTAGATCTCGTATCTGTAGGCTAATTTGAACGAGTCCGCCCGCCAGGCCTGTAGGTGGGTGGGGGCGTTGGGTAAGGGAGAATGGGCGGGCAAAACGGGAGACCAGAAGCGTCATTGTCCCCTCAGGGCGAAGATATCTTCATCATTCAGCCGGGCCCCCGCCCTTATTGGTCCTGTCTTTGTAGCACCTATTGGATTCATGAGCGTCCTCGGCCCTGTTTAGTTGGTCGAGTTCGTGTTGTTCACCGTTGTCGAGTGGGGGCGGGGGGGGGGGTGGGGGGCGGGAACGAGAACGGAATGAGCTGGAGGCTGGCTGCCGCGCCTACACGTAGAAGTCGAATCGAGCAATAAATACGACGCAATAGCTAACGTTGGGAGAGATACGTTGGTAGTAATCATGAAAATAATGGCTCAAGAGCAGGTGTGGTGGCGTCCTGCGGTATCAGCCTCAGCAGGACGGTGAGAATACCGACCTGTCGCAGACCGGCCAGGGATATGCCGCAGGCAGACTTTTACCTTGTGACGATTGACCGGCCGACGGGGCAAGTAGCGTGGCTGCTGACGAACTGGTCTCGGTAGAGGAACAGGCTAGAACTGCGAAGACGTCGCTCGTCGTATCGATCGGGCGGGACAGATGGCAAACTATACCATCTCAAGATGGCCTAAGCCACCCTGTGACGATGCGCCCAGTAAAATAATAGGACCAATAGATGTACTTGTAGCCTTTAGCTGCTTTAATACAATATATGGTTTGGTTTGTTGACGAAACTTTGTTTTTATACGGCTTAGGTTTTTGTAAAAATGATAATATGTACACACAAGTGTACACATTTGCACCAGAGACTGTTTTCTATAACTGTTAAAAACAAAGGATTTCACAAACGTGGTTCTGCGACAGTTAACGACAGGCGTAACATAACACCGACAATAGTAACATCTTATAGACAAGGCGGAGACCTCTCGTTGAGTCCTCTTAACGTCGCAATGAAGAACAGCACTTAGGTTCTAGAACAGCCAGATGAGACTGCCATTTCAAGGTCTCATGCTGATTTAGGCCCAAACACTTGGCACCAGAGACAAAGCTGTTTCCCATCAATAGCGACCTCTGCACGCCTACGGTTCTCTAAGGCGTAAAATACCACCAGACCGGTCTTCTATTAAAACCAAAAACTCTGAAGAGCTCAATAGCCTCTTCCACACATGTAACGAGATAGCATTGAGGTGTTGTCTGCGTACACACACGTCTAACCGATATTATTCGCCGAAAGCCTAAACAGAATGAAACGTATTAAACAATAATTAACATGTAAAACCCAAAGTACCGATCTTTAAGGTGTGCCGATATTGACTTTCTCCTACGTGGAGTCAACATGAACAACCTGAATCGCCTATCTTTTTCCTGCAAGGATTCCCGACACAATTAAAGGCAGTAGCAACGTCTAGGAAGATTCCGAAGCAGACCCGCTTATTTCCTATTGTCCATGCACTCCAGTCGGAAGTTGAACGGGTGTTGGCTGTGCCCGGGGGGTAACTTGTACGCCGTCTTTATCGATTGTGTCAAGGCTTTTGACGAAAGCTCCCCGTCACCTACTAGTCGAGTCATTTCGACATGCTGGGGTGGGTGGTTCTTTCCTACGAGCGTTCTTCAGCTTTTTTACTGAAGACCGCCTTGAAATAAACATTAAGGGCGAGGACACCTTGCAGCTGAGTCGAAACGTAGGGACTCCTCAAGTAGATCCTCTCACTTGCCTAGCTTTCTCTTTGCTCATCGCAGACCTAGCTCGCCATGTTCGGGGGGAGTTTAGAAACGCCGTCGTCGTCATTTATGCGGCTGACATAGTAGTGGCCCACCGCGACGCCATTCGTCCAATTGTCGACGACGTAGAAAGTTACCTTCACCGTAAGGATCTGCAAATAAATGCGCGGAAGACGATAGCCATGCATTTTTCGCCGTGAGAGTCAATTGGCTGCAGCAGACGTAATACCCTGTTGTGGCCAACCACCGGGATTTGTCAACTTCTTTCCGTATTTGGGTCTAAGACTACACTATACGGGAACGTTCTTTACCCAGCACATCGGCGACAGGTGTCGGGCGGCGCTATTGCTCTCATTCACACAGAGATGAGATACCCTCGACGAGTATCTCTGAGTGCGACCGTGCGTTTTTTCGAGGTTAAGATTGTGCTAATGTTGAGCTACTGCCTTAGCAGGGTGTGGGGCCATCTTTCTGCGGCAAATCTTGCGCAGCTAAAAAGATGCTTTACAATATATATGAAGTGGATTCTTTGCTTACCGCGCTGTACCTCGCCAGTAAACTTTGGGATAGAATGGCCTGCACTAGCCGGCACGTGTACACAAGGTACATTGTGCATGGCTATCATCACTTGGTATGTTCGACCCAAGAATTTCACTAAGTTAGCGATCAATGTCGTGCGTTGCAGGTTCTGCTCGCAGATATGCGCTAAATACCACGCAGCGAGCTGCCAGACGTATCGGCAGTCTTTGCAATTTTTTGCCCGGTGGGACGGTCGCTGAAGTGTTCAAATAGTATATAATGACGACTAAATTGTACTTATTTACCATCTTGAAATGCAACGCTATTGCGAAATGAGCAATCGTTCGTTATTCCCGCGTATATTTTAACCTTATGAGCTTTGCACGCCAAAAATACACTTTAACCCGATGAGTTTTGCATGCCTCGTTTGGTGGAACATCAACAAATTGCAGCAAGATGCCGTCCGTGAGGGTTGCCAAGAGCTTGTCTCCTACCAATTTCTATAGAAGTTCACGCTTGACAGGAATCCCTCAGCGTGTTGTAGATCTAATAGTATCTGATGGTCAGTAAAGCAGCGGCCAATCTTTGCCATCCTAGCCCTGTTATCAATAACGTTAAACTTGGATTCAGGTCTGTATAAGAGTTGTAGCTTAAATATTTCGCCACATAACGGCAGGTTTTTCTGAAACTGTTCACTTGTCAATAATGCTATCCGAATAGTTGTTTTTTCCACTTTGAGTGCCATTACAACGCGGCGTAGTCTCTTTGCGCCTTTTCTAGCCGTTTCACGAATAGCGGAAAGTTGGATTTTCGCTTTTTCAATTTTCTTCGCCGGTGCTTTTGTTAACCACCTGAGACCATTCTTCTTCATTCGCACCTTCATTAATAACTTCAGCAGTCGCTTCTCGGACTTCACCATTATTGGATATTGCACCACTTGAGGGTTCTTGCGTTCGACTCGTTGCTATCGGCTATATTTCGGTCGAACTACTGCGAGTGCCTGATGAACCCGAACGAGCTGCAGTTTCCATGCAGCTCAGAATTGTTGCTTATTCTTTGCTCTCCCCACTAGCCTCACTAGTATCCTTAGTACAGTAGTTACTTACCAGCGCGGCCTTACTACAAGTGGCCATATGAGGCGTTGCCGCTACTCTTCCCGAGCACACTGTTGTCAAAGAGCCTCAAATTAGCAGCGCGCAACAGATTAGCTGAGCGTACAGGGGTACAACAAAGACAGAAACAATGGCTAAAACACGGCGGCAAGCGTGAAAAAAGCTTCGCTGATGTCACGCCGTAAACAGACTTCTGAGCACACGCTAAGTGTAGAATGTATAGGCGCCTTCGTGCAATGGCAATGGTTACTTGTTCCGCCAGATAATAAGACATTTTTTGTGTAGAGGAGCAAGTGGAAAATGCGGTTGGCACACACGGACACCACTGCCGCAGGAAACTCGTCTGCGGGTGTGGGCCGGTAGTGTGAGAGTTCAGCCCACTAACAATCAGTCATCTCCCCACCCTACCAACCGACCAGGAATTGCATGTGCAAACACTTCAAACGAATCGGGGGAGGTGCGAATCGACTTGTGGCTAGCTTCGTTCGCGAAGGCCTGAGGGATGCGTATAGTGCGGCGATTATTTGCCATAGATTTTGCCGTGAGTGTATTCTTTAAAAAGAAAAGTCATTTCTATTGGCAAAGACTCCTGCATAAGTTCGCCGAGGCTGGGCACGCCCGCCCCAGCGTGATCAATGTTGGTCCTGTTAAAAACGTGACGGAGTCACGCTGCTCCGCGCATGCTGAACACCTTAGAATCGTGTGTTCTGGGGTGTTCTCAAGTCCATCGCTGCTGTGGACCCACGTGAGACTGGGAGCCTTCCCGATCCTGAACAGGTAGCATTAAAAGACCCCATGTCTCGTCAGGACCTAGGCGGCGTGGAAGGTTACTTCTCCCCTGGGCCGATCTAACCGTTCGTTAATGTTTGGTATAAGCTTCCGAAGACTGGCGCCTGGAGCACCCTCGTCCAAGTCGTCTCACTCTTTCCGCCATAGGGCGATAATATGCTACCGCTCGCCTTTCTTTTTGAGTGCAGGGTTTTTTTACAGATGGCAGCGCTCTTTGCCGTATTGTAGATGTATGTCGGCCAACGTCCGCACACAAGAGCGCTTGCGGGTTTCTAGCATATTTACTATATATGCACAATTCAGTATTAAATGCTGCCATCTTGATTGCGTTGGAAACGTCCGTCGGTCCAAAACGACATAGGCAAAAATAAAAAATTAAGACGCAAACGTTGTGGCTCTCACTAAATTCGTCACTACAACATTGACAGACACTTACTTTTTAACAAAAATACGTTTGGACCTAAACGGCGTAAATCGTACCGTAGTGCTATTCAATATAACGCTGGAAGGTAGTAATGTTTGAAACACAAAGTACGCTCGTCGGCAGCATCTAACTTTGCAACGTTTTAGCTGTTGTCTGCTTTAAGATTGTAGTAAATGGGATCCTTTCACAATCATTTTCTCTTAACCTACATGACCGGGATATTTGTAATATTACTTCAGTGCATATTTCTCACAGTGGTTGGCTGGAATTAACATTATGTCGTCTGCCCTGCGCCTGTGCCTCCAATCAAGCAAGGTGCCAAATTTTGACTAAGCTTTCAACGAACGTGGTTTTTACTTCACGTTGATCTGCATTGCTTCCAAAGACAGAGCATTCACAATTCAGGCATTTGACGCCTCTCTCGGAGAGACAACTGTAGTTGCCGAGGCCTGCTCCATGTCGATTTAAGGTCACGACAACAACGGCTTTAACGTTCTTCCAAGTAAGAATCAGCCCGACAGCGTTAAAGGACATGTAGTTTTGCTGATTGCGCGTGACGACTAGTAAGAGGATAGCACTTAAAAATTCTGAACATAACATTCTAAAGTGAGTGTTAGAATTCCATAAGTCACCGTAAAGTAGACTCGTCTGCCACTACCAGGTTAATATTGTGCCGCCGTTCTTAAGACCGAAGAAATCACCAGCCTTTCTCGATTTGTTTAGCAATTGTATCACATCAATGCCATAAGAGAAGCTAGTGCTGCCCGAATGCGTGCATGACGGGCAACATACAGCGCCATGCCCAAAAAGAACGTTAAGCCTAGATTTCCGCAAGCAGTACCTTATTTTGGTTACGACGCAATATGCATGCACATTAACGCACACAGCTCTTCATCCAAGTATCATATATTATTAATATTATTTATTACAATTGCCCGACAAAGCGCGAAAATGGACTAAACGATGGGACATCGCACAGGTTAAACTCTCTGATGTTCGACCGGTTTGATGTCCGACCATTCAGTCTACCGGTCGGAACTGTAACGATAACGGGGCCTAGTAATTGTCGAATAACTTCATTGTGCTGGAGTTTTGTCTGCGTCAAACGAGTACGTATCCGCATTCCTTGTTTGTTAGTTTGATGTGTTAAAAGTTAATAGTCATCCTCATGGGCCAACTTTAAATGTCCAATGAGGTACACGCCTATATCGGGCCAATGGTGATCAGATTCCCTCATCGACGTCGTCGGCGAGAGCAGCGGCGAAGCGGCAGCAGCAGTACCAACTGTAGTCGCAAAAATATTCTGAACAGAACTGGACAAGACGCGGATGTTGGAGAACACTGTAACGGAAGCAGGCGGCAGACCCTAACGTCAAGTATTCCACACAAGTCGAGACAGTGGCGCCGCAAGACGGTGACGGTGAAGGTTCCGACGGAGGCGACGGCTTTATCAACAGCAGGGGCGGCTGCGGGTACAGGCGTACCACCGCTTTGGAGCTTCAACGAAGTCTAGTGTTTGCGTTTCTCTGAATGGAAGGAGGCGTTTGCTTTGTCTGGTCGGCAAAACGAAGCGAAATGCATAATAGACTGATTGACCTCCACCGGGCTGTTGTTTGTCTACTGTGAGTACGTCTACCGACTGGCGCTACTGTCGCGGTTTCGGCGGGCAGCTCCGTCCCGCTCTGCCCTGCCGCTCCTTGGATGATGGTTTAGCTTCAACACCACTACCACCACCACCACTGCCAGCGGGACCCGCTTTGCTCTTTCTTCGATGGCGTTCGTTCAACAAGTGACGTCCCTGTACTCACATCTCGCAGTCTTTCTAAAAGCGGATTTTCCTCTTACACTTTATTCCTCCGGAGTTTCACACACACACCCTCACATATATATATATATATATATATATATATATATATATATAATATATATATATATATATATATATATATATATATATATGCATATATATATATATATATATATATATATATATATATATATATATATATATACGTACATATGTGTGTATATATTTCTGGGTCAATCAGTACATAGTCGCTATCTTTCCATAGCGAGTCTGCGTTACGTGAGCGCCCTTTATGAAGTTTCTTTGACGGCCGCACAGTTCAGAGGTCAACGTTGTCAACGATGGCCAAAGCGTCACCTATGCGCATACGAACTTTGCACCACACAGATCACGTTTCGGTTACACAGACAGAGAAAAATATTCGGCCGCAAGCAAGAGCCGCCGCAAATCAGTCTCTTTTTTTCGGGACGGGCTTGAAGTGGGAACGAGCGAAACCGTAGAGGACGGGCGCAGCCGCGCCGACGGACGAGGAAAAGGAGGAGAACTGTAGAAACGAAGAAAACAGAAAAAGAAGCAGCTAGAGAAAGAGAGGCGAAGAGGCGAAAACTCCAAACCTCGAACGAAAACGAAGAGCTGTATTCAAAATACGAGAGAAGCAGTGGCGGTAGAGCAGCCGAAGAGGACGCGGCCGGCCGAAGTGAACCACGAAGGAATAGGGCAGCAAGTCCTTGGAGGTCTTCGGCGGCTTCAAGTGGAGAGCTCACCCCAGCCAGCCTACCGACCAGCTAGCCAGCCAAACCTACCAACAGCCAGGCATACAGGCAGCTCCACAAACCTTCGACAAACGACGACGACGACGAGATTTTCGACGAGGAAGAATCTGGGAGGTTGGAAAATCTGAACAGTGGGCAGGAGAAAAGTAGGCACACTTCGGTCCGCCGGTCAGATGACGCTCGGGTTGACGGTCGAGCCCCGCCTCTCGGACTACGTACATCGGAGCTACGCGTGCGACAACAACGGCAGAAACAACGACATCAACGACAACAGCATCAGGAACAATAACAATCGAGTAGCAGGAATGAAAGCGACAAGACGTAAACAGGGCATCGAAAGGGAAGGGGAGGAAAGGAAAGAGACGAAAAACAAGAACAGAAAGAACCAGGCAGCGAGAAGCAAGAGGAGCAAGATAAAGAAGAATAAGACGAAGAACAAGAAGAAAAACAAGAGGGAGAAGAAGAAAAAAATAGAAAAAATGAGGAAGGAGACGAGCCCGGCAGGTCAAGCAGAGAAGATGGTGAGTTCAAAAGCGGACCAGATGCATGCCGTCTGAAAGCCGACTCAGACATACTAACATACACGCACATACGGACGACCACGCACACACACACACACCATACGCATCGACACCGCCATCCAAACAGACAGATAGATAGGAAAAACGCACATGAGGAAAAAGTTGAAAATTCAATATGTCAGATTACAGCAACGGCGTCAGCTTCGCCGGCGGCGGCGGCGGCAACGGCAGCGGGGGGACGACTCGACCCGACCCAACCCGATGTGAGAAGGCACGGCTGCCGAATTTGTGCGGCGCGAATTGTTGGAGAGATTGGCGCCGTCCAAACTGCGAGTGGCACACCGACATGATGGTCCGTTTGGTGTTCCAGCGTGTTGTCAGCTGGTTCGTTGTCGTCGTCGTCGTCGCCATCGTTTGCGCGACATTGCCGTCTGGCTCGCAAACCAGCAGCATTCAGTCGGAGAGGTGTTGCTCGTTGTGTTGTCTCTCGCCTAGCAACAGCAGAGGGCAGACAGAAGCCGAAGAATGAATATTTGGCGCCGCTCGTCCGTATGACGCGAACAACAGACGAGAAGGAATAGCCTCATGCCTGACACTTGTCGCTTACCCGCTCGCCGCTCAGACGCGGTACCCTAGCCAGTACTTGCGAACCGGGCTGGATTTTGTTTTTAATGTGCATCGTATCTAGAGCAGATGTTTTAGGCACACGTTAAAATACGCCTCAGGCTTCACAGGCTGGGAGCAACTAAACCTCTTAGACACGTCGCCGGGTTGCGTACGATAGTGAATGCGGGTATAGATAGATTGATATCGGTAATCAAGCCATAGCATTGAATGTTGTTATCGTTCTTGTTGTTGTTGCTGCAGCCTTGTTGATGCTCTGATTCTGTATTCTGATTGAGCCCCTTGTCTTCTGTGAAAGTGAAGTCGTTGACGTTGTTGTACAGCATGGTGGTAAGGCCGCTAACTTACCATTTAAATTTAAATCGTGCAAAAGTCTAAAACTGCGTTTGGTTACGCTTTCGTTGATACGAAACATTTGCTCAGAACTTAACTCTGTCGTCTTTACTGTTCTCTCTTTAGTACTAAAACACGTGCCTTTGTCCAACTGTAGTTCTTCACAGCTGGCCTTTATAAGTAAATTGAATCATACAGTTCTTACTCTGTGACAATTTCCATGCCTTGCGTGTTCTGTCAATATCGATACCAATCAAGACAATATGGCTTTGCTCAACGGCCATTCAATAGTTATACAATAGTTATATTTAAAATGACTTGCTAAAATTTAAAATTAGCTTCTAACTCGTGCAGCGTCACAGTGATGCACGCATGCAAGCTGAAGTCTGACGATAACTTTCAATCACTCTATAATCTATCCACACACAAACACCAGGATCAAGAGAAGGCTAAGGTAGCCACCAAAGTATAGATCGATGCTGAGAACTTAGCTTCGTGCTGAGCATCGACGAAATAGCTACATGTTACGTTGCCAATGCTTCGGTTACTACCGAAATTCGAGGTGAGCGATAGGCAAAAGATACCGCATTATTCTCCTAAGTCCAATCTAGTAAACATGTGTTTTATTTACAAACACCAATACACCTTAACTAAGCATTAACTTCTGTGTCGTAGCGAACGTGTAGCCAACTCCGGTTAGCCATAGAAGAACTGAAGCAGCTAAACTGGCTAGAGTCCCCAATAGAGCAGTCGAAATTCTTTATTGATTGCTTAGGGGAAAACTTTGTCCGAAAAAAACGCATGTTTTGCTAACTATCTTTGCGGTCATAGGCCAAGCCTCACCTAGTGTTTCCAATATAAGAAAGTACATTGGATCTTGTAAAGCCGAATATTGGTGGCCGCTGCGTTTACGGCATAGCCGGATGAGTTCCATGACTAACTATTGAAAGGACTACAGAGTTCGATCCATCCACGACCAAAAACAACTAGTTTCTTTGACTAGCGGGCTTACTGAGAACGAAGGCTTTATTCTCAACTAAACATATTATACTGAGTTGATGTTGAGGACCATATTTCTTGCAAAATGCACTTTGCATGGGAAGCTATTGAAGCCCTAAAAACATAGGCAGTTAGCAGATCCTTAATCAATACTCACTAAGATATACTCATGTTTACTATTATTGACATTTTAGTGCTAGTAATTTTATAAAATACGCACGGAATACGAGCAATCCTATTAAGTGGCTTAGTGCCGTTCGGCAGTGTCATTTGTTAGAGGCGCTTGCCTAGAGTGTCCGAAGACGTTGAGTTTATTATTTTGCGACCTATATATATATATATATATTTATTTAAACGCAGTAGGTGTTACTTTGAACTCGGATATAATGCATCATGATACTTAGCGTTACTCTGGATTGCAGATTGCCGTGAAGGTCGTTGGAAACAACTCCAACGGGCTCAGATTTAACTCGACTTCGTAGCCTTTATACACGGCCCAAATTTGGGCTTACCCACAGCGATAAAATCTGCCCGTGTATCTGGTAACAACAATTGAGTCGAGCAGTTAGAAGCAATCGAGGATTACAGAAGTGTTCCAGTGTTCTCTGCCGGAGCGGTAGAAAAAGGGATAACGTCCGTAAAGCTTCCAAGCCAAGCTCCTGTGCTTCGGTGAGAGTCCCTCGAGGGAGTTCGCAAGCGCTTTTTCGGAATGTCTGTCATTTCTCCAGGGAGCAATATTACGAGTGCGCATAAGCATATGATCCGTGCGGCTACCGCTTCCGAAGCACTCAACAACCTCAAAACCAAAACGCATTCTAAGTAGCTTATCGATATATATATATATATATATATATATATATATATATATATATTTTTTTTTTTTTTTTTTTACGCACATCTACATTTCAGGCGCTCGTAATGGGCTAATATGTGTTTGGCACGATAGCGTCTAAATGCACCCATCATAGCGTTATTGTTACAAGACTTATATAGATTTTTTCCAGTAAAAGTATGTAGCAGCAGGGCAATGACAACCACGTCAAACAAAAACCATTAACAGGGCCGGGGCCGATGATTCTACGGCCAACCGACTACCAGCCACATGACATCTCTTCTCTCTGGTTTTTACCGGTGGGTCAATAGAACCCCCATTTGATCCGCGCTAGGATGCACGCTGGGATAGCTTCTCCGTGAACATTTAGACTTCTCTGTGAATGTTTGAGCCGGATAGTAAACAATTAACTACCTTATTGCTTCTTCTCAACTTTCCGAATGGCTGAATGAAAAAGAGTTACTATTAACAATAAATTATAAAAAAAATATACTCATTCTCATACACTGCTCTGCTAAGATTCAATTCACAACTGTTGTGAGCAGGATCGTAGCAGAGCTCATCGTAGACGTTTTGGTAAGTACTTACTCAAATGCGCGACAAAGTGCCAACACACAAACATACCCCGGTGCGGCATTACTTAGGCCTTACCTTCGGAAATCAATTAATTGCGGTCACATTACTTGGCCGCCGCAATTGCCTGACTTATAAAATCTGGTGTTCTCTTCTTGGGTAGGATACCTAAGGGGTTTTATTTACGAGATTCCTGCTGATACGATTGAGGATCTGGTCGCCATAATATCCGATGCTGCCGAGACCGTTTGAGAGACGCCTGACACATTTAGACGCTTGCAACAAAATCTCTGCAAGCGCTTCAGATTACGTATACCTAGTGACAAAATAATTATTGGTATATAATTGCAAAACTATTACGAAGGCAACATTTAATTAGCTAAGATAGTAGTACCCGCCTGCATGTACTCTCTATTCTCTCCCGACAATTTTACCGTTAAATGTGAATTACGCTGCAATCGCTAGCCTGAATGATCATTCATTTTGTACCAACAATTTCATAAAGTTGCATTATTCTGAACTTGTGTATTTTTTTTTTAGTTATGACAGTGCATTATCTAGTCATCGAACGGGAAATAAAAACATTAGACATTAACGAATAAAAAAATCCAAACACGTCGATGAGTTTAATCTCTTCGTTGATTAAATCATGATCTTGCAATAGCACTACTCATAACATTAGTAATTTATTATTAGTATTTTTTGGGGGGGGGGAACACACAGGAGAACGATCCACTGTCACACCTGAGCAAATAATGATACCCCTTATTCAGCTGAAAAAACTCTTTCTCTCTCTCTCTCTCTCTCTCTCTCTATATATATATATATATATATATATATATATATATAAATGCTAGAACTTGCAATAGGCTGTTGACGCCAGCAAAGGCAAAATCACACAAAGTCTTCTGGCAAGAAAAACGAAATGCTACAAAAGCGGCTCATGGCTCAATCGCGATCGTATGGCAGTCGCATTTACACATTGCGATGACGCGCAAATGTCGCCAGCGCACCTCTGACGATCAGCAATTCTACCTCCGGTAAAGCTTAAGTCGCGTCGTCGGCTCAAACTGCAGCAGGCGACGATCATTGCCGAATGATCGTCGTTCTAGCCCACCGAAATTCATTTCCTCAGCTCGTAGAAAGCCCGGCCAGTGTGCGCCCATTATCAGCGCTCGATCGGTGTTATTCAGAGTTATCGGTGTCACACCACATAGCCGACGCAGATTCTCCTAGCCGGGATTGACCTGCCGCCAGCCAGGGATTTATGGTGATAAGTGCCGATTCGACGCATCAGGCACGGGAGGACGATTGTGACGGTGTTATTCCTCGTTCCGGCCCCTAGTGGGGGTTCTACTAATGCAAAACCATTGATACATTTTTATAAGCAGCATTTGCTAAGTGCCGAACGCTGTGACCGTGCGTGGCTGGCAGTACAAAATCCACACTGGCTAGAATTGCAAACCGAATGAAAAAATGTGACACTTGCACAAAGTAGTCTTTATGCATATCTTGAGTCGTGAGAAGCAGCGGATACGAACGAGACAAGACGGAAGAGGAGCTGCGCTAAAAAGAGACACGAATGCTTTGCTGGCTTATTTTATTATACGCAAAGCTCTTTGTGTGCGGCTATGTATGAGGCTCGTTACAGTAAAAAAAAACCGATACATTCATGCCACTATAGTAATGTGTGAACATCAGCTTGTCGAGAGAGAGAGAGAGAGAGTGGTAAGACTACCTAGAGCGGCTGACAGAGGCTCTATGTGGCGCTCGAGTGCGAAAGCCACGGAGTGCGAAATACGGGCATGCACGAGAGTGGCCGCACCAGGTTCACCTTGGTGCTGCCGGAGCCCACCCGCACAAGCCGGTGAATCGCCGCACCCGGCGGCCGTCCCTACGACGAAAAAACGTCGGTTGGCTTGGGATGAAACTGCTGTCCGGCCGGGAGGCTGTAGGAGAACGCCGGCAAGCCATCTCAATCCCTGAGTCCGATCTCAGTGCTGCGGGCATTACGTGGTGTGATGCCCGGTTTGGCCGTGGTGGCGCGCCGACGACTGGGATTTGAATATATCTTCAATATTTTAGGATTTATCGTCTGCACGCGTTCTCCCAGGCGGCGACAGCCAGCATGTTACGTTCCAGGACGTCACCTCACGTCTAGGCCCACTCCCTGCTGCTGCTGCTGCGACGGCTGCTGCTGCTAATGCTGCTGCTGCTGTTACTGTTACTGTGGCAGTAGCAGAAGCTATGCGCATGCAGATCGCCGCCGCAGCGACCTTCGCATGCGCGTCGTGCAGGAACGCGCTGAGGGGTCTTTGCTTTTTATGCTGTCTCCTTCTCTCTGGCAAGCCCGGCGTCGTCATTGTTGTTGTTGTTGCTATTGTTGTTGTTGTGGTCGGCTTTGTCATTGTCGTTTGCTGTGTCTCTCTGCAATAGCGGCTAAAACCGACGCTCCGCTGGCCCGTTACGGCGCGCCACGGGGGGTTAAGCTACGGGACTAGGAGTCCGCTGATCGCCGACCGACTGAACCTAACGCTCGGCTCTAGGACCCTAACGGAGAGGGAACCTAGCGGCCCTAGTTCTTCTGGCGCACATTCCTGGTAGCCTTGATCGCTAGCCTGCTCGCTCGCCGCCGGCGGTCTACCATATTCGTTGTTGTTGTCGGCTGCGGAGGCGGTGGCGGCGGGGGATCGTGCTTTCACAGCCGGCCGTATCCAACTTCCCTCTTTCCCGCTCCAGCAAGGGCAAGACGACGCGGACGACGATGACGATGAAAAGAAGGCCAGCGAACGGGACAGCAGAAACCGATGAACGAGCAGGAACATCGAGGTAAAGGTGAAGGAGAGGTGCTGAGGTTCACTGATCGAACAACAGCGCCAGCAACCCGAATCACCATTCCACCGCAAAGGTCGGTGCCGCCGCTCCTTTGCGGCCTTTTCCGCCCGCCTCAACCTGAAGAACCTTCGGCAACCTGATCCAGCTGAAGCGAGAACAATGTCGTCGTCGTCGTCGTCCTCCAGATAGCAGGTGGCAAACGGGCGTCATTTCGGAGGAAGGGGCTAATAGGGAAAGGGGTAATGGGAAACGAGCAACATCAGGTGAGGGCCTCATATGCATTGCGTTACAGCTGTATTTCGACTTTGCAAAGCTTGGGCCAAGTTTTTTTTCTAAATATTACGTGCACGCGTGTATACGCTCGCAAGCCTGTCATCTCCAAGAATCTGGTCGTGCATCAAGCTTTCATGGGGTGGTAGCTTGATGTCCATTTTGCGCCGAAGGCCTGTGTTCATTCATTCCTTCGTGTACGTGCAACTGACGCCACCTCCTTCTGATGCTGAGGCGGTCCCAGTTCGACAGCTGGCATGTGTTACGATTCATAGGCTGCTTTTGTGTTTTCGCCAGTGAAGCGCCCGCTTGCGAGACGAACGCGGATTCGGGCAGAAGAAAACACCCACAAACGATCACCTAAGAGGCTGCTGAAGAAAAACGACCTCGCTAGACTCTCGCTACAAGAAAAAGAAAGAAGAAGCTTTTTATCACCACCTATAGCATATACGTTGAAATAGCTTTGATATATCGCGATAACATGCGACGGTTTACACTACAATCCGCACACTGGCGCATCGATGACCCCCGAAAATCTCTTGGCCTGGCGTTCGATTTCACTTCGATGGTGCTGGTGTGATATCAGAGTAGTCAGATGTCGACACAGCACACGTCTAGCCGGTGGATGATTTTCTCTGCTGCGCTTAAATAGTCCCTAGATAAATAGATCTAAATAGTCGCCAAATATTCGTAACGACACCTAAATTGTCCGCAATTAACGGACACTGATTCTAGCTAACTCCCCTATCACCATCTATTGGCGACGTTTTGTAGAATGTGGGCAATTTTCAACACAATTCTACCAAGCTGTCTGCACTAGCAGCGGCATTAGTAGTATGTGTTGTCGTCGGAAAAGAAATATCTGTATCCAAACGATGTGTGCATGTATGTATAATATGGTCTACATGCTTTTCAACGTAAACGAATTTGTTTATATATATATATATATATATATATATATATATATATATATATATATATATATATATATGCCTTTAACACCACTGTGTAGGTGCATATTATGGCTTTCTATATAACTAAACATCTATTTATACACATCGACGTATCTACGTACATAACATACACATGTAAGTAGCTGCGGCGCCGCACTCGAAAAACGTCACGATAACCTCAAAGGCGAGATATCCGACGAGGTGAATCGCTTCGTTTGTCGTTGTAACAGATACCCGACGAACTGAGAAGGCCTGCGGGTGCGAGCTTTATCTGCACCTGTCGTATATCTTACCAGCAAACCAACCGATGTGTCGTGAGGGAGGAAAGTGAGAAAAATAAATTACTAAGACTTTTAAGCATATATTCCAACCCGATATATATATTTAAAAAGATTTAACTTAATAAAGGAGCACCAAGTCAATCGTTTAGCATTAGAGTGTTTTCATACAGCAGTCAAAAATACTTTGCAAGGTATCTGTTCAGTTTATATATATATATATATGCATCTTGAAACTCATGCGGCAATTCCTGCAAATATTGTCTATCATATTATTATTCTAAACTAGCATTGTCAGCACACCATTGATTACGGTCACCCAAACACTTTATTATATTTCAAAATGCCGGAAACTTGTAGAAAAGTGGACACACTTTCAAAAACGAATACGTTTTAAAAGAAATAATAAAACAACTAAGTGGTTAATAGCAATAGACTGTGTGTGACAAAGAAACGACTCAGATTACTTATTAAAGCTAAGCTCATAAATGACCTGACTCGCTGGCCAACGAATCACTCAATATTATTAGAGGGCTAACTTGCTATGTGATTTATTTGAAAACACAACTAATGCCTGTGTTCTTTCTTGCAAACACCTAACGGGTAGCAGTATGTGAACACATCATAAATGTTCGCCCTGAATGTGCTAAAAAACCTTTGTGAAATTAAAATCAGGCCTTTTCCAACATCTTCCTGCTGTTATCTTTAAAACGGGATCCTTAAGCCTGGCGCGCACTCTCTCAGCCTGACATTTCGAATACTGCTGGAAGAAGGACGACAACCAAAAATTGTGCCTGGGTGGCGCCGGTCTACAAAAATTGAATGAAAACCGCAGAGCAGCAGCGCCTTTGAGAAGCGCGCATAATATCTATAGACAAGGCCGGTCCGACAAGCGTCATATACTGTTTTTTTTTTTTTTTATAAAGGAGGAGGGTTAAATACTTTTACGTACTATTGCTACGTGTAGAAAATAAGGAGGTCCCACATTCCAATTCGAGCAGTGTGGGATTCGACCCCAGCGGATGGATGTTAGCGCGCTGAGACCCATACCCACCAAACGCACCTCCCCCTTAAGCTTCACTCTCTGATGGCCTAGATCTCCACAGTACTATGGGCCATGAAAAACGTCATATACTGCGACACCAAAAGTGCGTTAGATACGATTCCTCATGACTTGCTCATTTCTGCACATCCTTTGAAGGGGGTGGGTTTAAGAGAGTGGCTGTTGTGGATTTTTGACTCGTGAAGACATTGTGCCGTCAATCTTGATGTGAGGGACCCTATCTAGCTAGGGTAGCATTTTAACTGGTTGTCATAAAGTCGCTATTCAAGTTGTTCATTGATAAAATCAAATACATCACATAACATCTATAAAATTTGCTATTTATGCCGATGATATTTAATTGTACGCGTTTATTTGTAATGAGAAAAACATATCCAACAAAAAATACAAAGTGCATTTTTACAGTATGGGATTAAATGAGCGCAGAATGAGTTGCTAGTTAGGCTGTTTGTGTGGATGGCCAGTGTATGAGAACGCATGGTAAGAAACCTATCGAGATTAAATAATTGTGAGCTACTTGAAAAATGCTTGCTGAGAAGAATGGACGCAAGGTTTTATAATAAATATTATAATGACTTAGCCGTCGCGGACATATAGAAACAAACAATAATCTTACTTCTCAGCCAGCTAAGGGGTTTCCGTAACCCCACGATTCTGCAAAATAACGGCGCTGGGGCGTTACATTGCAGCATAAACTCACATACTCGCCTAATTACGCAACTATAATAGCACTCGGTAGCCATCACTACGGACAGGGCAGACTTGATAGTTCTCCTAGACGGCACAAATTAAGTACATATTTGATGATTCTGCTTCGCATCGTGCCTACTTGTGGTGTTATGACTGTTAAGCTAAGACAGCAGGCGTTTATTTTGTGCTCAAAGACGTAACGAAGCTGAGCCGAAGTTCCGTGGCAAGGCTGTCTAGTCTGCTCTGTTAATGATGCTGCCTTTGCAGCCCAGACTATACTAATATGATAATCAGGCTCGTGACTGCTGCGTTCTAACGCAACGGTGAGTTCTTATGAGGATCCTATGCAGTGTTCCCATGTCTAAGGAGGCCGGGCACAGCACGCATGTAACCGATGCCCAGGCGCAGACCCGTCTGACGTCAGTCGTGGTTTTCCTAGCATAGTTACAACTTGCTATAGACTTTTAAAAATTATTGCTATTGAAGTTACTATAAACAATATAATGTATATATATATATATATATATATATATATATATATATATATATAAGTAATGCAAACAAATATGTAACACTGTATATATATGATTATATATATTAGACAAAATTAATTTGAGAAACACAATGTCCGTTGGTTTTGTCCGGCACAGCCACAATCAGCCGCAGTTTGCTGGAGAAATGCCCCCAACACTCGACGAACTCGTCTTTTCCGCCGGCGCCGACGTCGACTCCATCAATATCGGAAATCGTCACTACGCCGACCGAGATCCGTAACGCCGTCAGGAGATTCCCTAACAACTTTTATAGCGGCCCCGACGGCCTACGGCCTCGCCCGTTGGGGTATCCCGTTGGTATCCACGAGAACGACAACAATCCTCTTCTGCAGGCCCTTGTACGATCCGTCACCGTAGATGTTAACGGACGTTTGCGAGAGTTCATACTTCCGATTTTTATGGTGCAAATCTCATTGCCCTGCGCAAGAAGGACGGCGGAATTAGACCGGTTGCTGCCGGCTTTACATTGCGGCGGCTGGTGAAAAAGATCCTCATCGAGAAGTTTTTGCCAATAATTTTGGAGCTCGTGGCTCCGACGCTTGGCTGCGAAATCAGAGGTGAAGCAGAAGCAGCGGTACACGCCACAAGGGATTTCTTCGAGACTCGCTGTGGTCAAGAGGAGGGTTTTAGTTAAGGTAAACTTCCAAATCGCGTTACTCTAGATGCGCCGCGACCAGCTGTTAAACGCTGTGAGGTCCAAAGTGCCGGGACCTTTTCCAGCCATTTATCAAATGTTCCGCTTTACCATCAATCTCTTCTGGCAGGAAGAAACCATACAATCATATTGTGGCGCGCAGCAGGGGGATCCGTGCGGTTCAGCACTCCTCTGCATCGGCAAACCTGATCTCCAGGCCAGACTAGTGTCGGAACTGAGGCCGTGGTATCTCGACGACGTCACCTTAGCCGGCGACAGCTTGACGGTAATTGAAGATATCAAAAGAGTCAGAGGGCCACTGCCAACGGCCAACATGACGCAGGATCTTGGACTTCTTAATTTCGGCGGACCTCACTCTCTCGGTACATATAAAAGAACTAGTCAAAACAGCATGCATACTCGTGAATATGTTGTTCCGCTATTTCATTGTCAAGAAGCGGTGTATCTTCGTCCGATCACCCTTATGTCATTCATATTTGTGTAAATACATAGGTATATTCGGAGGTGTGCAAAAAAGTTTTTAAAGAGACTCTAAAGAAGATAAGACCTCAAAACGGCATTGTATTACCGACCTTATCGGACACACTTAGGAAAAATGACAGACGGGTTTTAGCTCAGCTTATGCACAAGTCTTATTGCTCATTTCGTTAAAGGCGCAAATCTTATTGCCCATTTCGTTGAAGGCGCAAGTTGTATTGATTATTTCGTTGAAATGCGGCCGAACAATCGCCAAAGCCAAATAATGCATGTGCCCAACACATTGCAAAAACGGAGGGCATCAATAATATGTTCGTCTGGCGCGTGGCCAGGGACCGTTACAACAGGACGACTGCACAGGGCTCGCCTGCGACCAGTCATTCATTACCCTTTATTGCATGAATAGAGGAGCTTTATATGCTATACCTACGGTTGCCCCTGCAGCCCCTGTGGCAACATAGCCACTTACTCTCAGCGGTATGGTTTATCATATATTCTCAATGACTACCACTTAAGGAAAATTCGATCAACAACGGGGGTTAAATTGGCGACACCCCGGTAGACGACGTAACCCATGACTAGCGCAGTAGCCCCCCAAATCACACCGTTACATAAGGGGTTTTTAACCCATATAAACAAATGCAGCTGCCGGAATTCTCTAGAAGAGGTTCGTAGCATAAGCTTCAATACTTATATATATATATATATATATATATATATATATATAATTTTTTTTATCAACAGAACACTAAAATGCAGAGTTTGAATTATATTAGCCTTGTTTGATTACTCATTTATTTCAATGTCTATAGGTATACCCTCCCCCCTCCGTCATGGCTTACATATTCCCTACACATATATAGGTATACAGATATGCATTAATAATTTTGTTAGCATATTGATTTTAGTACTATACTCTTACTCATCTATGAGGTGCTTGATGCGCGTATCAAACGCACGATATCATGATATACGCTATTAACCCCCAGCTACTAACAAGTGTGCGCTGTACGTGTGATCTTCGACGAGCCGTTGCGGGGCGTCCCCCGGGCCGGAAAGGCGACGGCCTGCGGGGGCTTCGTCGGTGAGCCCACGCCAGGGAGGCATGAACGTTGCTTTTGATAGGGAGAGGGTGCCCCAAATCCTCTGGCGCTGCTGCTGCTGCTGCTGGTGCTCTAGAAGTCTCTTTAGTAGCAAGAGCAGCAACAGCGACCGGAGGAAAAGGGGAATGAAGGACGACGTGACGTCTATGTGGGGTCGTCGGTGGACTGCCAGAGGGCGCCACAGGGACCGGCTGGCTGACTGGCTTGCTTGGCGCGACTGGCGGGCGCTCGCGCCTGCACTACTCCCGAGTCTTGGCGTCACGTTCATGAAGGCGGAGGAGGCTTATTGGGTGGAAAGGGACATTGGCGAGGGAGCTGCGGGGGGGGGGGGGGGGAAGGCGCGATCCGGATCCCGGGCCCTTCAGTGGTTCCGTCGGGTCGCCAGCGTAGATTCGCTAGCGAGTTCGAGCGTGGAGGCCACGTCAGGCGCGCACGCGCCGTCAACTCGCACGAGCAGTGTGCTCGTGTCCACGTGATTCACGTGACGAGTGTGTGACAAGGATCCGTGCCTCATTAGTGTTCCGTCAGCGTGTCACGTTCGTGCATGTGAGTGTGTGCCCATAAACGAAGTGCGAACACTACGAGCGTCCCGCCTAGCCCTAAAAGGATGAGGGTGGTGACGATGCCATTGCTTCTGTTGCTACTGCGACGACAACAACTATCCTAGAACAGCAATCACAGCACCAACGCGTCGACTGACCGCCACCTCCCCGCCCCCTCCACCCGCAAGCCGGGAAAGGGTTGTGCACAAGTTCGATGACACAGTGATAAGAACGACGAGGAAGAACAACGGTGACTCACGAAGAGGAGGTGCCTCCTGATGCCTGGTGATATGTGAACGGTGTCGCGTACATGTTACATGTTCGTGCCTGCGTTGATCTATCTGTCTATCTTTCTATCGATGTATACCTATGTATGTGTGTTTATCTATCGATGTGTATGCTGCGTATGTATTTAGAAGTGTGCGTGCTTTTTGTGAGAAGGATGTGTTTGTGTTAAGGTGCACACAAGGGCTGTTCAACAAACACGTAGGCTAGCTTATGCTGCCCTAGTAGGCGGAAGGTGGCTGAGCTGGATGGGTAGATGTGTCTATGGGCCGTTGACGCTGCGGCGTGTGTGGATGTTTGCATTCTTGGTTAACTGACCCGCTCAAAGCTGCTAAAAGTAATGCTGGCAGTGACAAAGCCAGTGGAGGTGGTTGCGGTCGCGTCGACGGCAGCTGTAGCTGCAGCAGCAGGAGGCAGTGGCCCTTGTGGTGCGGCTGGCTCATGTAAGTGCAACTGTGATGTGATGACCAACGGATATGACTCGTTGTTATTGTTGTTATTGTTTCATTGTGGCGACTGAAAGCCAAATAGGGACAACGACAACGCCGACGACAATACGAACGGTCGAACGTCGAAAGACCACTGCCACTGCCAGGACTGGTGTGGAGCTGCAGGGCCTAGGCCGTCTAGCGCCGAGCCTGCCACTCCACTGACATGCACGACATGACAGCCTGTTATTTCAGGACGACGTCCCTCGCTGCTCAGCTCCTCCTCTCGCTAATATGCGTAGCTTCAGCAGTTCAAGGTGAGCCACCGATACATGTAATGTATGTATTCTCGGCCCGGCACGATGGATAGACATACACTTCACTTCGTAATACTGACGCATATAATGCGGGAACAGATGATTTGGTCAAAAGTGCAGAAAAGTGCTTGGGACTTCAATTCGAAAGCCCAAACTTTCTGCCAGCCGAGAGGACTTCGTAGTGCCTGTAGGCATCTTCGGCAACCTGCGAACTGTGCGACGTGTCAGATTAACCAGATAACCCAACCGTGTCAAAGGGCCATGCTGTCTGATCTGCCAATTCTTAATGACAAATCGTCTATCTGTATGCATTAAAGCAGCAGAGTGTCCTTAGATAGTATGTCACTATCTCCAAAAAGACACCCCTAAAACACCACGCGCCACAAGACTACAAACGATTGTCAACGTAGATACAATGTCTGCACATTAAAGTGAAAACTAATCATATTGCGAAGCTTTGTCCGTCGCAGAGTGAATGAAGTATGTGTAACATGTTGGCTTAGAAACACTCTAAGCAAACATTTTACATGCGATGCGTACTAGCTGATTTGATCTGCAGTTTTTAAGCATAGTTCTGCGCCATTTCGCTGATTGCTAAGTATGCGCCCTGATTCCGCAGCTATAATCTGAAACTGCCCAACCGTATAATAGGCTATCCCTTCGTGCACCTTGACGACTAATAGCATTGTGTACCTCGCAGACTTGATAGTATCAACAGCTAAGTTTCTGTTCGCACAACCGTTAAGCTATTCTAACGACCACGTGGCACATACGCCAGTAAGGGCGAAAATGTCTAGCCTATTCCTTTTGACGGATGAATGCCTTTGCTGCTGACACGTTCTGTGTTCGCTGACTGATAGCGCGATAATGTGGCAAGAGCGATTTGTAGTCTGTTTAGACGTAAATGTCCAAAGAGAACTTCTGATCCAGAAGTTTATGAAACTGAGTATATGCCCAGCTGTGCGTGACCGCCCGGAGAAAGCGGAATGATGCGGTTCTTAAATCGAAAAACAAACATTGATACTAGCCGGCTTATCTATAGCCTGTTGCAGCCAATCTTACCTAATATGTATACGTAACAATGTCCTACAATTACTGAGCTCCAACGCAATAACTGGTTTGCCGACATCGCTGACCAGGTACAGTGTGTCAGGGTGCCACCGCATTAAGGGGAAAAGCTTTAACTTTTTTTGTTAAATAAAGCTGTCATTCTCAACCTGGTACCACAACGGCCTAAAGCTTTTATTATAAGGTTTGACCAAGTGAAACGTGGACTATGTAATAAAAATGCATACATTTATCAAACACTTAACAGATTCTGCCATTATTGTTTAAACAGTGGCCCCGCTGTTTCGGCAGCAGGTTCAAGCTTATGGCGCAGATTATTAAGTTTGTTTTTGAAAAACACCACCTTTTGTCTCACTTCGTTATTTGAATAGAAACGTTTTTGTGGCAAACTTTTCGTAGGTGGTCTAAGGTAAAGTTTTCGGGCTGATCCTCAGCCAAGATTTAACGTCCACGGAACTGTTTTTCACATTGCTTCATAGACGGACGACCCCCATAAATACAAATGTGCAACGGTGGGGCTTGAACCCGCGCACCTATGTGTCTCCTCCGGTTGCAAAGCGCAGACCGGGCTCGACTTCGTAAGTGGTCTAAAGGTGTGATAATCACATGGCGACAAACTCGGGCTGCACGCTGGGCCGCGCGCCTGTCAACACTCCCAGTGGAATATTTGTAGGGTCGTCTAGGTTTCACGGGAGGCGTGAAGTCGCGCATTATAATGAAGACGGATCACTTGCTGTGAGCGAAGGCCAAGGCGTTTGCTTCTGAGTGCTTTGCGAAGCCTTTATCAGAGTACTGTAATACTGTACCAAATTGATACGGCAGTTTTGTGGTAGGAAATCAATCAAAAGTAGTCCACTGTGATCACCACCTTCCTCGGCGGCAGTCGTGATTGCTTTCGATATTTTTTGCTGGAGGAGATTCAGTGTGTTTCCAGTGCACTCTCATTCTCTTTGAGTCGGGCGTGCAAGAGTAACACCACGAATCGTCGTTCGCAACAATGCGCTGTTTACAGTTGTTCGTACTAAACCGTCGTGCGGACAATCAACAGCTACCATTCGGCGATAAAGGTCGAATTAAATCACAGTCACTCTCCGCCATTAAAAACCGCACTACGGCTACACCCTGTTCTGTTCTGGTCGCACTATTTACCACATCGAGAAACTTACTTGAAATGACCTCTATACGAACGGGAGAATCGGCTATATGTGAACTATGATATACTCCTCAAGCATTCTGTCTCAATCGAGCGATGCTCTCTTTGCGCTGCTTCAATTCGTGACATTGCCACGCGCGAACTGTTTCTCATTCGTGCAAACCAGATACGTACCAGATATACGGTTATTCCCAATCTAAAATGCAAACATGCCTTTTAGTTTTATATTACGCAAAGGCAGGAAAAACCTAGTACTGGCCCGGCAATGCAAGTCTGTGGCTGGTGCTGCCTTTGCTCAGCAAAATATGTAACATCCTATTAAGTATAAGTATACTTAATGTATTATAAGGCTTCCCACACGCTTTTTCATCATTGCGTACGCGTTTATATTGTTCTAGTGTAATTAATTATATAATTTAGATTATGTATAGAAACTGACGTGACGTAACAGTACTTATTGTAGACTTTTTAACAAATATTTTTTTTTATAAACAGAGCAGAGCCCAGGAGCGCTGCATACCTTACCGCCTTACCAAATTCAAACTGATTATACATGTTACCTATTTAAATCTATGACACCGTACGTCAAACACTCTGCTTGTATAGAGCAGTCATTATTATCGCTTAGTTTTGAGCTAAATGAGTCAAATACGGACATAGGGCTTTTAGCGCTGTCGGCAGTGCACTCGCAATCTATTTCAAGAAAAACTAGAAATACAAGTTGTCTCCACGTTAGTACAATATTTATATAAATTATCCATAGGTATACATACAAATCTTGTCGGGGTACGGAGAGGCGGTCGCAGGGTTCTCAACTGTAACGATACGCTATATGTTTATAGGTTATTGCTGCGAATGAGATTGTTGCCGTTCTGTAAGGCAGGTGAAGTATGTTGATAGATGCTGTTTTGCAAGGCATATAAAGTAGTAGGCGTAGTAGCGTTTTCAGCGTCTTTCCTCACATTGGCACATGGTACCGGACATAAAGAGCCGGGGAAATAGCGTCCAATAGTAGCCTATGGCAAATCATTTTTTGACGCTTCATCGTCCAAGCGCCGCAACAAATACATTACTTCTTAGCAGGCTTATTCCGTTGAGTTGTACTAATGTCACATTTAAATTATCACAACGAGAAGAAAACAGGCTGCACAACATAATAGCAACTGTTGGCTAATTGTCCTTCTACGACAAAACTCCGATATATGTACGCACTAATGGGAATGAGATAAGAGTATGATCAATATTTTGCAGGATGTTAATGGCAATATCTAAGTAACCGAATCTCTCTTGATAGTTGTTCATCAGATGGAAAACAAATCGTTTAAAGAGTCCGTTGTGATGCGCCGGCAAGCTTCGAGGTTCTGGTGTTAGTTGACATATAGAGAATTAGAGTGATTTCTTTTGATTGCCCCTCGGCGAACATTATCAGAGAACGCGAATGCGTAGTTTTCTTCAATTAGGCTCTTCTACGGGGTAGAGAGGCAAAGCTGCAAGATCAGCACATGTATCTTTCGATGCATCAATATTAGTAAAACTGTTATTCGGTGTTGAAGTTTAGGTATCTCGTTTGGCTGATGTATTTTACAGAACAAGTGGTAACAAACAAAAGTGAGTGGCCTTGCCTGCTCCCGTATTTTGTATGACATTTATTTACCGTTGAGTTATGGCTCCCGGGTTGAGAAGAACGCTTACAAAGGATAACCGACCGACAGCAATGACAACCAATATCGTCGAGCCAGTTGCCCGGATGCGAAGAGCGAAGCCTGCCAATTCATCTCGTTCCAGTAGATGACATAGACCACCCAAAGGAGACCAGTTGTTCCGCCAAGACCAGACAGACACCGTCCATTTAGTACAGGAGCGTGTCTCATTAGGGCGCCATTCAAGCAACGACCGTCGTTTCTCCTTGTCGCCCGTGTTGAGTTGGCAGGTTTCCCGCAGGCGCGGTAACTGAAGCTTGTTGTCCTCGGTCTCGGTCACAGTTCGT